>PVJH01004302.1:0-127472 GCA_004026705.1 Nesogale talazaci
TCCTCCAATAAATTCTAAAATCATTGATATTGCATGTAAGATGGTAGTCACTGCAATGCATTATTGAATCCAGCAGAGTATTATAGAGTGCTGTAGGAGGAATGGTTTTTGTCAGCCCTCCACCTCATAAGAATCATTTTTTGGGTTGATGAGTGTGATTCTCCATTTACTTTAAGAAGTGAGAGGAGGTCAAAGGTTGACTTTATTATAGATGAGATGTTTTTGTATGACCTAATCAGAGAAGCCAAATTATAAGTCAACAAGATGCAGAGTCAGACAGAGG
Source organism: Nesogale talazaci (assembly GCA_004026705.1). NCBI lineage: Eukaryota > Metazoa > Chordata > Mammalia > Afrosoricida > Tenrecidae > Nesogale > Nesogale talazaci. The sequence goes on from PVJH01004302.1 coordinate 284, forward strand.
GGAATCAGCAGGCAAAGAGATTACAATGTTTGGGTTTTTTTGGTTTTTTGGGGGGTGGGGACATCACTGCTCTCTGGTGGTCATGGGAGCTACTCAGCCTTGCTCCTGGAGAGCCACTGCTGGATTTGAACCGCCAAAACCATGGGCCGCAGTCCCACACTCAACCACTATGCCAGCAGGGCTCAGGCCCAGATTACAATGTTTTAAGGATTGTGAGAATCCTTTTATTGGTTAATAATGAACTCTCTGTGCCAATAATTGATGCATTTTTGTAGTCCTAGGGAAGTCTATTTTCTCTCTCATGGTGGTTACAAACTTACAATTGGAGAAGAAGTTAAGTGGTGGAAAAAGCCAAGTCTTGAGTGTGACATGGATAGTATAACTTGGAGAGTACTAATGAAAAACCATGCAAACAAATGAGCACAGTGCTTACAAACATTGTCCTTGTGTTTTGCAAGATCCAGCTTATGAAATTATCATTCTGTCTCTGGAGAATAACAAAAAAATCAGAGGATCAGTCCTTTTCTTGGGTTATTTTAAACTGATTAGTTAGATGAGTGCAAGCAATTCTCTAGCATTCTAGCAGTTCTCATCTTTGTCTTTAAAACTTGTGAGATTTAGCAAAAAATCTTATGAACTGCATCCCTTTAAGGAAAGCAGGAAAATGTGTTTCACTGGATAAAATCTCTGCAAGGAAAAGGAACTGCAATAAAACTATGATTGCTTTACCTAGTTTCATTAGACTTCTGAACAAATGCCAACGATTACGTGTTATAACAACTCTTGTTTTAAGAATATTGTTTTCTTGCAGTGAATACAATGAATGGTGATGTTAGCATTTAGACCTTAATCTCCATTATTTTTCAAAGAAAGAGATATCTCTGCAAATGGCTTTGGTTTGGTGGACACTCATTCCTGTCCATGTCTGCTTAAGTAGCTTTTTATATGACATGAAAATGGAAACTCGCTTTGTAGATATGTGGTTGGACTCTTAAACCTCAGTGAAACTTAAAAAAACAAGCAAACACACCTTAAAGTTGGAATAAATTTTTAGGCTGAGCCCGGGTGGTATAGTGTTGTACGCAGGACTGTGACACAGGATTGACAGTTCAAATCCAGCAGCAGCTCTCCAGGAGCAAGGCTGGGCTTCTATTCCCACCAGGGCAGTGATGCCACACATACACACAAAAGTTGGAATAAATTTCGAATGAGAATATTAGATGCATATTTATATTTAGCTATATGGAGATCCCACAAAAAATGACCCATTGAAGTATGGCAAATCCAATTATCTTTGTTATATATAGGGTGGCAAGAAATTGTGTATCGATTGTTTTTATGACATTGTACTGAAACACCCTGACTTTTAAAATTAAGCTTAAGAATAAAGGTCAAGAATTTTGTTCTATATCTCATATGTGGGGAAAAAAAAGGTTTGATTATCCTAAATAAATATATTTTATCTCCAAAATAGGAGGTAGCCAAGGGCATTCATTTCATAAATCCTCATTAAGCCAGAAAAACAAACCAACAAACAAGCAAATGGAACAATCAAACAATCCTTGTAAACAGTCATTACAATCTCTTGACTGGCACAGCTGTCTTGAATCAAATTAGCCCAGCAGTTTCCCTCAAAAGTCAGTTTTGAGAGAACTTTTTTTCATGGGAAATATCCTACCAAGAGGAATATGAGTGTGTTTTGGAGACAATTTAGCAGATACCATCTGCTGATCACAGAAACATATTCTACCTTATCTGCCTAGCATTACTGTGGTAATATGGACTGAAGCTTTATTAGCAACATTTTTGGACTTAACCTTGTATATACTACATAAATTGAGAAATTTTTATTTTCTGAACCCTTTGGTGCATAATCTAATTTGATTCTCACACAGAGCTAGGGGGACTTTTGCTTTCATGGGCTATATCACAAATAGAAGACCTTCACGAAGTTCATAAAACTGATAAGAGTTGTGATCAAATATTCATCTCTTATTATTTAAAAGCTTTTTTGTTTATAAAGTTGTTCACATTCTTATTGTCTACCACATCAACCAGAAAAAAATGTCCCGTGACAAGAAAAATTTGATTTCTGTATCATATTGTTTATATATTTGTACCTTGTGTAGAAGGATCCTTTGTGAACTTAATAAGTCCTTCCCTCCTCCCTCTCTCTCCATCCCTTCCTCCTTTCCTCTCACTCTTGCTTGTTTGTCCCTTCTTTCTTCCTTCCTGCCTTCTGTATTCACTCACTCACTCAGTCACTCAGTCACTCAGTCACTCAGTCACTCACTCACTCACTCACTCACTCACTCACTCACTCACTCACTCACTCACTCACTCACTCACTCACTCACTCACTCACTCACTCACTCACTCACTCACTCACTCACTCACTCACTCACTCACTCACTCAGTCACTCACTCACTCACTCACTCACTCAGTCACTCACTCAGTCACTCAGTCACTCAGTCACTCACTCACTCACTCACTCACTCAGTCACTCACTCAGTCACTCACTCACTCACTCACCCACCCACACCCAAACTATTTTCCTTACTGAATAGAGTGAGTGAGTGAGTGAATGAATGAATGAACAGAGAGGTGGAGAAATAAATAGAGGTCTTGTTTGTGCAAAATGTGAAAAGCGTGAAGAACCAATAATCTGATCTGATGTCTGTGCATGAATTAGTATCAATTTATTCTTTAAAAGATCTACGAGCACTGTCTTGGGTTTGACTGCATCAAATATCTGTGTTTGTTCATACTGGGTGTTGGGAATTTGTATGTATTTAATGGGCAACATTTGATTCCTTACAGATGACACAATTGTACGGACCGTTGGGAGTTTATGGTTCTGAAGAAGTCCAGAAAGTTCAAGTCAGTAGAGTGGCTCAGTATAATATTTTTATTCACTTTGTAAGCTCTGGAGGGAAAAATATGTCTTCAAAGTTATAGTCAACTGAACTCCAGATGCTATAAACCAAGAGAATGACCCATCTCTGGGGAAAATGCAATTTACTTTTCAATGAATCCTTTTTATTAATGCATTTGTGTTTATCCTTCTTTTCTTCAGGTAATTAAATAAACATTAATGTAGAATCCTAATCTATGTGATTATATTCTATTGGATTTATTTTCAGTAGGTTAAAGATAAAATGAAACAAATGAACTAAGTGAATATAAGAAGTAAGAAAAAGTTGTATTTTTATATTAAAACAAGCAAAAAACAAAAGGACAAAAGTCAACTGTCAAATCTAAACCCTATATAATGTGCTCATTTTCCGGAGTAGCTTCTAGTATTTATTGCTAGAAGACACATCAGTAGGTGTTTTCAATAGGCAATTAGTTTGTAAGTCTATATTTTATTTAAAAAGCACCTATGACCTCTACATTTAATGTATAACAATATATTAAATAAGAAATCCAACTATTTCTACCTATTTCAAAATACATAGTATTTTGGACATTTTGAGCAAAAACAAAAATGAAGGAAAGTGTGATGGCCCCATGAACTTATCACTCAGTGGCAGCCCACAGTCAATTCGGCTCTATTTCGTGACACAGTGGTCACTTGGACTGCGATCCACATGCCTGAAACTAGAAACCCAGAGCTGCTCTGAAGGGTTGTCTCCCACTCCTGCAAACAGAAGCACTCTCTGAAAGTCACGGGGAAGTTCTAACATGTCCTAGAGGGCAGCTAGGATTCTACATTCACTTGATAGCAGTGAGTTTTGTTTTGTTTGTTTTTTAACAGTTGCCCACATTTGAGCCCATTCATTCTCAGTATATACATTGAATATTTTGGTAGAAAAACAGTCTTTGATCGAGTTGACTGAATCATTTAACTCCCATGTAACAACTCACTTACTCCGCATAAAGCATATATACACAAATACCTTTAAACTCTTCATAACCATTTTACCATACACTACATGGTAGTAGCACTTCTGGATCACTGAACACACTCTTGCAACTTTAATGATTTTTCATTTTCTAAAAAGAAAGATGGGTATAATCTATCTATACCAACAAGGACAAATTATAAGCAATTAAAAAAAACTTACAATGAAGTAGTTTTTCTAATCACAACAATGCAACAATTATGATGTCAACACTTAAAAAATACTAGTGTCTAAAATAAGCACAAATACATTATGTTGTTTATGCATTTCAAACAAATCTAGTATTATAAATATGCTATAAAAATAAAATATCCTGAAGTGGGCTGGTCTAATTCCCAAAACTACAAATAAATTGTTCTTTCTCAGTGATTGAAAATAGTGTCCTTATATTTATTCTAATGGTTATTAGAAAGCAATAAACCTAACAATTAAAATTGATTTCACATTCAGAAATACTGAAATAATGCAAAGATAAAAAGTGAAATGGAATCAGTCCACGCAATGGCTTACCAAATTTTTGCTTGTCATTGATGTTGTCTTGCCATAGGAATTCTTTGTCTTTATCATAGTTTTGTCTCTTACACTAAGCAACATGCAGCAAACAAAATTTTAGTGTTTTAATGAAATTTAATGAAAATTAACTTTAATTTAAACAACACTAAAATTTGTGTCATAAAAGAAATGTAAACATAAAAAATAAAGGCATACATATCTGGAGTTTTGTTTTAAACCCATTGATGTATTCATAATACATTTTGATTATATCACAGACAATTGGTCCTAATAGTGTTATGGTTAAGTGTCTAGCTATTAACCAAAAACTTGGCAATTATAACCCACAACCTATCATTCCATGATAATTACATCTACTGATATGCTTTCATAAAGATTTAGAGTCTAGAAGCCCTCTCAGGCATTTATATAGTTTTTATCTATGAGTAGAATTCAACTTGCTGAGAAACAAGAAAAATATATCATAGCTATATCTACCTCCTCATCTACACATGGGTAAAGATCTAGGTGGTTTTTGTAAAATTAAATAAATTGAAAGTAAACAGAATAGTTATGAAGAAAACATATGTACAGAATTTATCCACAAAAAGTGTCAAAGAGACTATTTTAAGAAGTTATTATCTGAGGACTAAATATGAGTCTTTCCTTTTATGTATAGGCAACAAACTCATCAAATGAAAATATAAATGAGCAAGTATTAATTAATGTTAAATTCAATATCATGAAATAGGTTATTTTAACACTAGAGAATGATCTTAGAAGGTATCAAAAGTTCAGGGCTTGAACAAGGGTAATGCAACTGAGAGGAAGGACTGAAACACAAATGAAGGCTAAGTATGATAGTAGGACAAGAGGAAAGTAAAAGGAAATAGAGGAAAGAACTAAGAGGTAAAAGGAACTTATAGAGGTTAAATACAAGCATGTACATATATAAATATATTTATTTATGATGATGAGGAAATAAATCTATGTGCATATATTTATAGGTGTAGTACTAAGGTAGCAAATGGGTCTTGGGCTTCCATTCAAGTACTTCTTTAATTCAAGAACACTTTATTCTATTATACTGACAGTCTATGATGCCCAACTGCCTGATATGATCACTGAAGATAAACGTGTGCATGAGCAAATGTGGTGGAGAAAGCTGATGATGTCCGGCTAGCAAAGATAAAGCACCTGGGGTATTAAAGGCTTGAAATTAAATAAGTGGCCATCTAGCACAGAGGCAGCAAAGGCCACATGGAAGAAGCACGCTACCGTGTGTTATCACAAAGGGTCGAAGGAAGCAGATATCAAGCATTAGGGAAAAAAGATCACATCATTTTGAATGAGGAGGAATGCAGAGCAGAGATCCATTTGTGGGCAATTGGACTTCCCCTTAAAGAAAGGTAATGGGGAGGAGACAAGCCAGTCAGGATGCAGTGTAGCTAAGATGAAATATACAACTTTCCTCTAGTTCTTAACTGCTTCCTCCCTCCAGCTATCATGATCCCAATTCTACCTTCCAAATCCAGCTGGAGTGGAAGAGGTGCATTGGTACATATGGAAACTGGAAATAAAGGGAATCCAGGACAGATGAACCCCTCAGGACCAGTGGTGAGAGTGGAGATACCAGGAGATGGAGAAGAGTTGGAGTAGAAAGGGGGAACTGATTGCTAGGATCTATATTTAACCTCTTATCTGGAGGACAGACAGCAGAGGAATGAGTAAAGGGAGATGTCAGCGATCTCATCGTTGGTGTTCTTTTTCTTGTGATCCTCTATTTTACCATTCATGATGTTCTTTTCCAGGCACTGGGTACTATTATTTTAGAAGGTTTGGATTGATTAAAATATATTTGTATTAGAATGATTCAAAATTTAAAGAAAGTAGAAGTATTTAGGCTACAGACATGGAGTTTTATAAGGAGAAATAGCAAAGTTTAAGATATGTATCAATTCATCAAAAAGCATTTGTGTCCATTTTATTTTCTTGTTACGTCTTATTTTAACTGCTTTTTCTCCAGGGGAACTTTTCTCTCACTTTGCATTTTCACATCAGCTTTACTCCATATCCTCTGTTTTCCCTATCAGCTTTGTGGTCTCTAGCAACCATCAAGTCAGCTGTAACTTACAGCAGCATGAAAAACTGCCCTGTTCCATGAAAGACTCACGATCGCCCCTATGTTTGAGCCCACACACAGCCACAGAGTTGATCCTTCTTGTTGCAGGTCATCCTCTTCATCCTTGCCCCACTCCTGTGCCAAGCAGGGCCTCCTACTCTAGGGAATGATTTCTCTTGACAACACGCCCAAGTCTTGCCAGGAAGTCTAGTCATCCTTGGCTTTATGGGGCATCCTGGTTGTACTTCTTTCAAATCAGAGCAGTTGTTTCTTTTATTATTCCATAGTATTTTCAATATTCTTTGCCAGCACCAGAATTCAAATGAATTTAGTTTTCTTTAGTGCTCCTTATTGAATGTCCAACTTTCACATGCATATAAAGATAAATAACAAACAGCAACAACAACAGCTACAAACAACCTCAAACTCAAATTGCCATGAAGGCGATTACAACTCTGGCAGCTCTACAGCCCAGGGTAGGACTGCTCAGGTGGGTTTCCAAGATAACTCTCTACTGGAGCAGAAAGCTCCCTCTCTGTCCTGCAGAGCAGCTGGAGAACAACCACAATGCCACCAGGGCTCCTCTACAAGCACACGAGGTATGAAAACACCAAAGCTTGGATCAGGCACATCTTAGGCCACAAAGTAACTTCTTATTATTTATGAGCTATACCAAGGTCTTGAGCCGCATTTTTACCAATGCAATGTCTTCCTTGATCTCTCAGATGCTGCTTCTATGAGCATTGATTGTGGATCCAGGCAAGATGAAACCCTTGGCAATTTTAATCTTTTTTTCAATTACCATTGCTATCTACTTCGCCAGTGTTAGAATTTTGGTTTTCCTTCATTGAATCATAATCCACACTGACTACTTCAGTCCTTGATCTTCATCAGCAACTGTTTCACTCTCTTCACTTTTGCAAGCAAGGTTGTGTCACTAAAAATTGTGGTTGTTAATAAGCCCTCTTCAGTCCCATATGTGCTATTCTTCTTCATTTAAGCCAGGTTCCTTGATTATTTGTTCAGAACACAGATTTAATAAGTATAATGAGAGGATAAAATGCTAACATACACCATTTCTGATATGAAATTTCACAATATTCTCTCATTTTGAGCATAATGGGTACAAAGAAGTGTTCTAGAATTCTCATTTATTCTCAGGTTATTCATATTTTTTTGTGATCCACAGCTGAATGCCTTGGCATAGTCAATGAAACACAAGGAGACATCTTTTCCTTATTCTCTACATTGAGTCAAAATCCATTTGATATTAACGATATCTCTGTTCCATGTCCTCTTCTGAATTCTGCCTAAACTTCTAGTAGCTCCTTGGAAATGCTGTTGATAATGTTGCTGGATAATCTTGGGCAAAATTTTACTTGTATGCAATAGGATAAATTATATTGTGCTATATTTTGACCATACTGCTGAGTTACATTTTTGGGGGGAATAAGTGCAAATATGAATATCTTCCAGTCAGTTGGCCAAGTATCTGGCTTCCAAATTTCCTGTAATAGATGAATAAGTTTTTCTTGGTTCCATCAGCTTATTGGAATATTTCAATTCATATCAAATCAATTGTTGGAGTTTTGATTTTGGCAAATGCTTCCAGTGCAACTTGGATTGCTTTCAGTACCATTGCTTCTTTCTGATATGTTGTATCTTTAAGTAGTTGAATGTTGACTGGTTCATTTTGGCAAAGTGACTCTGCCTACCCTTTCTATCTTCCTTTGTGTTTTCTGCATAATTCAATATTTTTCCCATAGGATATTTCAGTATTGCAACTCAAGCCTTGAATTTTTTTCTTGAGTTCTTTCAGTTTAAGATGGGTGTCTCTTCCTCTTGGATCTTCAAACTAGTCAGTTGCCCTGCTTGTCTGGTGTCACAATTTGCAAGCTACACTACCCGTGGGACACCTAATCCATGGATTGTGTTGTTGTGAGTTGAGGTTTCTTCACGTCCTGCTTTGCCACGCTCCTGGAATATACATCTCTTGAGCTGGAGACTGTTAGACTCTGTCATCCCGCTGACTGTTGGTGGCCTGCCTTGCTGTTTGCTGCTTATGGCTGGATAGCCTGAATTGCCACCTGGCAGCTTTCAAGACTCAAAGGACTGCCAGCGTATTAACTATCTCACCCAAATGAGTTGCACTGAGTCATTCGTACCACTTTATAGATTAGTTAACTGTGTATTTCTTATGTTAGATATATTTCAATCTATGTAAGTATATATAATTTTTTTTAAAGATGGTTGAGTCTGTTCTTCCTTTTTAGTTCTAACTCCAGGTCTTTGTACATTTTATTATAATGTTTTACTTTGTTTCCTCAAACCGACCTTTAGAATTTTCTATTTAGCTCTTTGACGTTATCATTTCTTCCATCTGCTTTAGCTACTCTAAGATTAAGAGCAAGTTTCATAGTCTTCTAATCTCCACCTACATCTTCCCTGACTTTCCTTTCTTTTCCATGACCATTTGCTTTCTTCATGTGTGATGTTCTTGATGTCTTCCCTTAGCTCTTCAGGCTTTCTGTCATTTGTGTTCAGTGAAACAAATCTCTCCCTAAGATATTCTTGAAATTCAAGTGGTACAGTCTCCAGATCATATTTTGGTTTTCATGGATTTGTTCTAATTATCTTCCACTGTGACCTGACCTTACATAAGAGCTATTGATGATCGATCTTGGCCTCAATTTAGTGGTCAGTATTGAGCTTCTCCATCACCTCTTCCCACAGATATAGTTATTTTGATTTCTGTGTATTCCAACCAGAGAAGTCCAAGTGAATTGGACTTTTATGTTGTTGAAAAAAGTTATTTATGATGAAGTATTCATTCGTCTTACAAAATTCTACCCTGTGATCTGCAGATTCATTTATATCAAATCACCATGGATATATTTCCATTCTACCCCTCCCCTCCCAACTTATGCAGTCAAACCACCAATAATTATTAATGCATATTGATTGCATGTTTGAGCAATTTTAGATTTAAAGTAAAAAATGAGAGGAAGAGGAGCTTATACCAAGGGCTCAAGTAGAAAATGTTTGGTAATGAAGATGGCAACATGTTTACAAATATGCTTGATATAAGTGATGCATTGAATGTTATCAGATGTGTGAGATCCTCCAATAAAATTATTGGAAAAATGATGGTAGCATTCTTAAAATGTTTTATCATTATCATTGAAATTGAATTTTGAATAATAGTATAAATCAGATTTCTTGAATGTGGACATAAATAATCCCACAGAGACAATGTTTGCTTCAAGAAAAATCTTGGAATGTCTTTTTTGAAAATGGATTAATTTCTCTTGATTGTGTCATTCCCATCATAGAAAAGCACATGGTTTCCTGATTCAAAATGGCCAATATCAATTCATTACAGCTCACTACTACCTAGAACAATGGTTTTGATGGTCAATATAGTAGTTGGAGAATGTCTTCTAAAGAAAGATTTGATGCTAATAGATAATGACAATCAATTTCAACATTGTATTCATCTTGTTTGACTTTCATAAAATACATATGAAGTAAATGGCATTAATCCAACTTTCCCGAAGGGAAAAAAAAGAAACACCTTTCCAATCCTGTCAATGGCATGTTCACAAGAGTACAAAGCCATAGATCTCCAATTATAAAGGAGTTTATCTTATTCTGTAGTTTATAAGGGATAGTTAAATGCTTGTTCTGGGACTAGCAGGAATGTGAGTTTGGGGTACAGAGGGTACAGGCTGAACCAGACTTCCAGTATCAGTTACCAAATAAATATTTCAGTGCAGCAGATTATTTAAAATGCTGATATTAAGGAGTGCAATATGTATCTATAAATTCTGACACATTTTGACATTTGGGGGAGTAACTTGGCTCAGAATTCTGATGAAACTGCATTCCAAGCATTGGCTGCAGCGGCAATCATCTGGAACTAGACCCTCTGTTTCCAGGATGGCTTACTCACACGACTGGCAATTGGATACTGGTTGGTAGTTTGGAGAACTGCATTCCTCACTAAGTATCCCTTTTCACAGGGCAGCTTGAAAGTTTTTACAACCTAGAAAATGGTCACACACAAACACACACACACCAAAGCAAATAATCCAGTGGAAGAAGAAGGAAGTCATAACATCCTTCATGACTTATTTTTGGACATCGTGCCCTATCATCTCAAGGATCATTTGCACAAAGGTGAAAATACTAAGAGACAAGGGAGACTGACAGGCTATCTTGCAGGCAAGCTATCAGACGTCCTCTTGAGCACATTTAAATCAGAATAGCATAATTTCTTTAAGTCAATGCACTTGCCTCATCTGTTTTATTCACTTTCATTTTGCTCAATTCCATGCCAGCTCACTCTGCGTCAGTGGTTCTCAACCTTGGGTCATGACACTTCTGGGGGTCAAACGACCCTTTCACAGGGGTTGCCCAATTCATAACAGTAGTGCAATTATAGTTATGAAGTAGAAATGAAAATAATATTATGGTTGGGGGGTCACCACAGCATGAGGAACTGTATTAAAGAAAGGGCTGTGGCATTAGGAAGGATGAGAACCACTGCTTTACATTCTCAAAAATGACATGTTCAAATGTTTAACTTTTACCTTATCATTCCTAACATAGTTTAGGCATGACCTACAAACACACTGACATGGAAATTTATATGCAGATGGTTTTATGTTATGAGGTTTTTCTTAGAAGAAACATTTGTGAAGAAGTCAGGGAAACAGAATTATTCTAAGAGAGAAATTAAATTGAAATGCAGTTTTTCAGAGTTTCTATCTGACTTTATTATGTGAAGCTGAAACAGCCCTAGATAAATGTACAGAATTGAGGCAACAGGTGAATTTTTCTTATTTAATATGTTCCAGCTATGAGCTCAAGCTATCATCCTTCAATTAGAAGGAGGAGCATAGTCTTGGAAGTGATCATTTTATTTTCCCCCAGACTAACTCCTGTCAGAGGTCTTAGCTGTGGCCCGTCAGCGTCCTGCACTACCTGAGAATAAGCGGTTGGGTGCTGGAGGGCAGATCTCAGTGATGGATCTCAATGTCCACTGCAGGCCATCTATCTGCTGCTCAGATTGATGGTCTATACTATGCTGTTTTCTCATATGGTATTATTTTCTTCATTCTAATGATTATTTTATATTTTCATAGAAACATTTCCAAAGTAGAACTTAGTTGGACAAACTGGAGCCACAGCTACAATTCGCTTCTAGGTGAAGCAAATTCAAGAGTGAAAGTACATAAGAGTCTGAATACAGATAGGTCTATCCAATTAGAAGAGCAGCCAGCAGGAGCAGGAGGGCAAAGTATGAACCTTTCTTATTCAACTCTATAGAACCTTTCGATATGCAAGTGCCGGCACATGTTGTCCTTCATTGCCAGAGTCAGCTCCACCACAGAACGACCACATGTATCACAGAATAGAACATTGCCTTTAGGAAATTGATGGGTGTCCATTGTTGAGATCGTTCTGTCAATTCATCATATTGAGAATTTCATTGTACATTCCCTGGCCCTTCATTATTGCAAAAACATGTGTTTTCTAGCAATCAACACTTTCTAAGGATGCCCCAACGTTAGCAAGTCATTGTCTCAGACAATATTTTGTGATATACTTGTTTTCACTGGCTAATTTTTTGTAAGAGGATCACCAGACTTTTCTTCCAGGTCTCTCTCAGTCTGGAAGGTCTAATGTAGCATCTCTACCATGTATCATGCTCTTTGTATTAGAAATCCTCCAGTCTCCAACATCATAGCAGCACACAGTCACCAATGTACAAAGGGACTGACATCTATGACACACAGACTAAGCACTTAATGGGTATTAGAAATATGCATGGCAATGATTGGAAATAAAAAGGAATACACTATATGAAAAATAAAAATGTTGGTCATTTAAAGAGAAGAATGAAATGAAGCATGTCATAAGTGAATTCTTGATTTTGAATATATGAGCTTAGAGGAATTCATCTGAGAGCTTTATGAAGAGGGAAATGTCATTGGGAAGATGGGAGGCTGGCAGAGAGCCTGACCTCAGGGAAATCTGTGGTCCAGAATCAAAAAAACATCAATCTATCTAGGCACTTTAGAGTTATGGCATGAGAGATTCCATCTTTCATTCTTCATTCTCTCAACATATGGTAAGCAGATAAAAATGAAGTAAGAGTTATGAAAAGAAGTAATAAAGTCTGCAGAGCAAAACAGCAAATAATTATCACTTATGCAAATGGTCGAGTTTGGGATGAATAAAGGATCTATCTTAGTGGTATCAAGTAGGTTTGGAGAGAATGAATCAAATCTGGAGAGAGGAAGAGAGAGAGAGAGAACAAAATAGCCAAGGAAGAATTATCTGTCTAATGTAGGCATTAATTTCTGTATAATTTTAAGGTTATACTAAAGTCAAGGTTATCTATTTTGTAAAGTTTTTATGTATATTAGTATGCCTCTTCTTCAGTGGAAAACATATATGTCCATCTATTCAGCATGGTCTCATAGGAACAATTCATGTGATAATCAAATAATAAGGCATCTATTTTGAACTTTAACTGAACATTTTTTATCCCTGAAATTTGGACAGATGTTCTGAAGTCCATGAATAGCTTACTAGCAACATGCCTATTATATCATTTTTCATTCTTATTTGACAGTCGAATGTCACTAAAATGCAACAAAATACCAAGGCATTAAATATTAAAGTAAAAATATGCTCAAACTAAATTTTGTTTTTCAGGAATGTTTTTCATCAGGGAACCAAATAAATAGAAGTCAGCATGGTAGAAAATCGAAAAGGATCTAATAAGACTCAGCTTTCTCACTTGGGTTAGTATTCCATGTAGAATAAACTTGAAATTCAGATGTGAATAGATGGTTAAATCCATATAAGCTCATCCCCTCATTAACTTTATTTTGAGTCTATCAAGTGTCAAGTAGGACTACATGCATTTACAAAATGAAGTGGATAAAATAATAACCACTCCTTTTGTGGAGTTTACATTCTGATAGAAAAAAGAGAGAATTGCAGATAAATGAAATAGTATAATGATATTTTATAAGGGGTAAAAAGTTTTGAGAAAAAATGTAAGTAGAAGAGGAAAAATGGGATAATGCTCACTCTGATAAGGAAAACACAGGTTAACACTGCTAGGGTTTATGAAGAGGTAACATCAAAATAACGCTTGGAGTCCAATAAAGACAACAATATCCCATGGAAAGGTGATTTCTAAGAGAAGACTAGTTTTATCAGAGCAAAAGCAAGAAGGTTGCTCTGAGTGGGAATGGGGGGGGGGGACAGTGAAGGAGAAAGAGGGTCATAGAAGATGATGTCAGAAAGGATAGCCTAGTAGGGGAAGTTACAGTGGGCAATCTTCCTGAAGATCTCATAGGTAGTTTAAAGTTCCATTTTTTTATTTGTTTCTAAAAAAATGAGACGCTTTTGTGGATTTTCCTGCAATGGAGTGTTATGACATAACATAACCTTTCACAGATCACTCAATTTGCTGCATTGACAGTGGCCTGCACTACCCTCATTCTTCCTGGCATGCAAGCCTCATGTTCTTGCTTCACTGGAATTCCTTCCTTAGTCATCTGATGATGCAGCTGCTTACAAGACTTGAACAAGACTGTGGAACATATGTTCTATCTTTCATCCCTGATTTCTCTTGTCTCACAGATTAGTCACAAAGAAATACATTTTTTGGAAACCCTAGTAATCTATTCAGAACAAATGTGGTTGCTTTCCTCCAGCTTCTACATTTATGGTTCTCTCAGTGAATTCCAAACATTGAAAATACAAAATAAGCTAATTGGACCTCTACTTTTTGAATATCTCCTATGGATTAGGAACTGTTTTATGACTTGGAGATTCAGTAGTGAAAAAACAAACAAGGATATTCTATCATTCTACTCATGTTACTACTGGAACAGCATATGCAACTTTAACACTTATGGAATTATGGAAGTAAAAAGTAATAATTTTTCTCCACGAACTTTTTGTGAGTGCCTTCACATATAAACATCTAATGTTTATACATATTATGCTATTTTTATTACCAAAAGGTAGACATAGGACAGTATAATATTTGGACAGCACAAAGCAACATAAATATCATGAAACTCAAGATTAAAAGATATTTTGGAATCTAGGTTTATGCCTTAAAAAAAGGGAGAATATTCTTCTTATATTTACCTTTTTCCTTTCCCATTTCCTTTAATAAGTGTAATCTTATTTTGTTCCAGTTTTCTCCTTATCCATGTAGGCCTGATAAATGAGGGGAAGATAGCAAAGTTCAGACTCCAATTGACCTAGACTTTGTGCATCACCTCCAAATCTGGCCAATGTGCTTTACACTAAGACACATGCATGACTAAAATTTTTGTTTTTTTTCTCTTCTTAAAGCTCACTGAAATTAGAAAATCTTTATATTATCCTCAAAAAGGTATATGGAAGATTGTTTTCTCGCCTGCTTGTTGTACATGGGAAGCCTTGTTGGCACTAGCAAGTACAGGAAGCCATTTTACAACTCCAAGAGAAAGTTGCTAAGGTTGAATCTGCATTGTGAAAGATGCTGCTGTAGTTTCCAAAGGGTTTCCTTAATAAACAACAGAACATGAGTGACTTTATATAATTTATGCTGATAGTCACATAGATCTTGGGGGGAAAGTCCAAATTTAGATGTCAGTAGGCTATGTTCCTTCTTTCTAGCCTCTGGCAGACCTCCTTTATCTCTTTCAGTTAGTTCCTTTTAATAGGTCTTGTCAGGCTGCTGACTGTGGAAGATATTGAATCCAAAAGTCCCAAATATGAATGGCCACTCTTCAGTGACCAGCTTCCAGGATTCACTGGCTCAAATTCAAAGAACTGTAAGTCATCTGATGATGTGTCAGATACAGCAAGAAGCAGGGAAGTTTTGTCAGAACATACACACACACATGATATATATATATATATATATACACACACACATATATATATACACACATGCATACACATACACACATTTGTACACACTATATCTATGAGTGTATATATACATATATATATATATATATATATATATAAAATCTTTCAACTAATTGGTTGATCAGAGTTGGTATCATCGTGCAGTGGTTACATTTTATCAATGATTTGCAGTCAGTTAACATGACTCTTCAAGCCTTAATTCCTGTGTGCATTATCATACCTAGAGCAGTGCACTCTAAGTGCCCATAGTAACATTCATTCCATATGTAGGTATAAACATTTAGAAAGAACTTGGCTCGTAATATTTATTTGTTCACTTCACCAAACCTCTCATACTTTTGTTGAAATACCACCTTCTCATTCCCTTGTGTTTGTTACGTCACTTAGCAAATATATAGCATAAAGACAAAAATTTCAAAAAAACATGGTGAAGACCTGTCTTTTATTTCAGCTTTGTTATGCACAACATTCCCATGAGATATGGAATGAATTATGCACAGTGCTGATTACGTTCTAGAGGTATCCTAAGGAATCTTCCGCATGCATATTCCCAAAATATTCTTCTCTACCCCCATTATGTAATATAAGTCTGAATTTCCCTTGGTAATCAAGGAAAAACACCAGCCAATATTATAACTATTATCTTTTTTTATTGATTCAGAGACCCAAATTGGCAAGTGGTGTTCTTAAATCCCAGGTGAATGCATCACTGCCTCTGGTGGTCGTGGGCGCTACCCAGTGCTGCTCCTGAGAGCCGCCACTGGATTTGAACCACCAAGCCTGCGGGCCACAGTTCTGCACTCAATCATTTATGCCACCAGGGCTCAAATTGATTGCTTTTTTGTTTGTTATTATGGTTTTTTTCCCCTGGGTCTTTGATTCCTGCTACCTAAGCCCAGCAACACCACATGATCACACAAATGGGTATATTTCTTCCATGTGGGCTTTTTTGCTTCTTACGTAGATGGATGCTTGCTTATCTTCAAGCCTTTAAGACATCAGGCACTATATTTTTTTGATAGCTGGCACTATCAGCTTTCTTCACTACATTTGCTTATGCACCTACTTTGTCTTCAGCGATCATGAGCATCACAGCATGCCAGGTTATTAGAACAGTGTTACTGTATTGAGGGAGTGCTTGTGTGGAGACCCAATGTCTGTCTGCTACCTTAATACTAAATCTATAAATATATGCACTTATATATATTTCTCCATTGTCATATAAAAACATATTTACATTATATATAAATGGCCCTTGCCTCCTAGTTCTTTCTTCTATTTCCTTTTATTTTTCTCTCGTCCCACTATCATAGTCAGCCTTCATTTTGGTTTCAGTAATTCCTCTGGGCTACATTTCCCTTAATCAAGCCCCAGGCATCCTATATACTCCTTGCCATTGATTTTATATAACTTGTTGTTCCCTTGCCCCTGGGTTGTTTGAAACTCCCCCTTTCCTTTCCCCCACATCCCCCTCTTCTATGTCCCCCTACCATAGGTCCCATTGTTTTCTCCTCTGGATTATTCATCCTGCCTATTTTATCAAGATAGACTTACAAAGACAAGAATAAGCACAAAAACAAGACAAAACAAAACAACAAAAGAAGGAAAAAAGTAAAACAACAAAAGCCACCAATGATATAAAAAGAAAAGTCTGCAAACCATCCCAGGTCTGTTTATTGACTTTCAAGAGTGTTTTCTGGTCAAGTCTGTTGGAGTGCCAGACCTTGACCCTCAAATCTTTTTTTTTTTTTTTTTGGTATTTCCCCAGGGACTTCATTGCTTTCCTCCTCTTTCATGCCCTTAGTGTTTCACCCTGGTGCGATGGGGTCAGATCAAGCAAAATCCCCCAGTGTCATCCCCCATAGTGCTAGTGTTTAGTGAGGGATGGTGTGCATTGTGGTGGGGCTGACCTGATGGTCCTCTCTGTGCATTGGCTGCTCGGAGGAGGGATATCATTGTCAGGGCTTAGTGGACCAGGTTGTGTTCCATTCTCTCTCCTTCCCTTTTGGTTGTTCCTGCAGAACAACACCATTTATTATATTCAATATGTCTAGTCTGTAAAAACAGGAATTCTTATGGTATGAAGTATAAGTTAATTGATGGTTTATTTAATTATTTACACTCAAAACTACTCTGTTTTTATTTAAATTAAATTAAAATATAAACAATTATCTTCAGCTTTTGTTTATCTATTTAGTTGTCCTATCTCACTCATAGCAACCTGATGTGAGTCAGAGGAGAGCTGTTACCTCCAAGTACTCTGGATGTCTGTGTTCTTTCAGAAGGTGACCTCCAGGCCACTCTCGGGCAGATCTGAGTATCTTGTATTTCATTTACAGCTGAGTACTCTGATTACAAGTATCACTTTGGATTCTTTTGTACCTACCTAAAAGCCTACAATAATTGAATTCTAAAATTAATCAGGTAAGTTACAATACATTTCATAATTCAGAATACTTTCTAATGAACTCTAGTATTGTTCACATAAGAAACCATAATGTTAAAAAAATTAATGACTGTCCAATGGCAAAAAAACAAGTACATGAGAAAATCTACTATTAGGCTCAACCCATTCATTCTGTTTTTCACTGTATTCGTGATTGACCCAGTAATGTAAAAGAATCAGAACTACTAGTGCATCAAACATAAGATTTTGATAACTGACAGTGGAAATGTAAATATACATTTTCTAAATTTTAGGGCTCTTTCTCCCCAATAATTGTCCATTTCTTAAAATTAAAAATCTGCTTAAACAATTCAACTGAAACATAAATACATGTGGTATCAGGAATTTTAGTTGATTTAAATAAATGAAAATGAAAATTTAGAGAAGGCATATATATATGTTTCCTTGAGTTGTTAGATTGGTTTGGGGTGGGAGTGGAGTGGGCCTCAGATTTGGGCATTAGAATTCCTCAAACCCCTGAAATTTTTTTAACTTCTTATGTGTGTATTTTTTTTTAATTTTGCACTTTCTTTATCTGAACACACACACAAAAAACCTGTTCTAAAAAATCTGAGAAAACTTTGAGATGTTACTTCACAACTGAGCCTCTGCTCAGCAAAGCACAGCTGGGTTATATTGTTATATAGTTATTTTATTTGCATTCCTTACACTTCAGGAATAAGTGAATTCTCACCTGGATGAGATATTATGTCATCACTTATTTATGGTGAGGGTGAAGTATAAAAACAGTATTACTAAAAGTGTTAACTATTGCCAATAAAATATCTAAACATTTTTATCAATTTAGAAATGCAATCAGATCTCTACAAAAGAAATAATTCCAATGTGATTCAAGTAATACTTAAATGACTTTGTCTAAGTAGTGTTACAGTGAAAGAAGACATAATGTAAATACCTTTAATTCAATATGCTCTAAAATCACATATCTTAAAAGTACCTAGTATCTGTTTGGTGTTCAGTGACCCGTGCATCGACTCCAAGGTAGTTTATACATAACCTTTGGCCACAATTCTATATTTTTCTTGAATTCAGAAAAACAGGCTTATACTGTTTGAAGCAAAAAATAAAAAATATTGTGTTTCCCCAAAAAATATGCCTATTTAAATATTTTCATGTCTAAATTAACCTACTAAAAATCCATTTTGCACAAATTACTATCACTTACATAAAATTATCATATTTTCTTTAGAATTTCACCACTACAAATTACTGTTATATAGGTAGGATGAGTAATAATTTTTGAATGTTATCAACTTAATTATGGACATTTAAAATGCTAAGTAAGCTCTCTGACCTAGCAAGAGATGGAGTGGGAATTTACCTCAATCATCTTCTTTTAAGTATTATGTAGCTGCTTTTAAAGCAAAAGACAGTAGTCATTATGAAAATATATTTGAGTTTAGTTAGAAAGCATGCCAGTGTATTTTTTGTTCTTAAATACTTTTGTGGATGAAACAGTTTAAGAGCACCAATCTTGTCATTTGAAAGGAAGTTTCTAAATTGATTGTATTGACATGTCTTTTGTTAAATAAATCTACCTTTTCTTGTTCAGAGTTTCCTATTGAATCCTTCATAGGCATTACATACTAGTTGGAACCCTTACTCCAACGCATATCTTGGAAAAGAATATGGAGGGAACAAAGTCTCTGTCTGTCATTAGAAGTGGCCCAACAGACTTAAAAAGGTGTGTGTGTGGGGGGGGCGGCTATGCCTTGTACTCAAATGAAAGTATACTTTGTCATGATTTTCTACTAGCAGACTAGACTGAAGTGTTTCCAATGTAGAAGATTTTGTGGACTTATGACAAGATTCTGGATTTCAGAGAATAATTCAAATAAAGTTGAGCTGACTTGGCATCCAGAGCACTTAAGAAGGGTGGGGACCACAGTCCTGTCTTGGGTGGCACAGAATCGATGGTCACATGGATACTAGTTATTGTGTCAATGGATATGCCTTTCTGTATGTGTTACAATAATTATCCAGTGCTTTCTCTCACAAGGTTATCATTCTTCTGAAATCTGTAGTTCCTTCCCTTTCACCTCTAGAAATGTGAATTATTTGCCTCACTGATTGATCCTTATCTATTCAATCTGTGTTGTCTTTTGTATATGAATGGATTATTTAATTAATGAGAAGATAGATGATATATAGATGGCATGAAATGAATGCCAACCTATAGAAAATACATGCTTATCAGTGTAGACTGATGCGTATCAGTGCATAAGGTTTTCAATAGCTGATTTTTCAGAAATAGGTGATCAAACCTTTCTTCTTATGTAAATGAGTAGACTCCATCAATCCTCTCTATTACCATCCAAATACTTCTATAAACCACCTAGAGTTTTCTACCTTTGCATAGCCTGTAATGAAATGTTTTCTCAGTGAAAGACTTTGAGTATGCTATCGGTTTCTGCTTTCCACCCATCCACTGCCATTAAGTCAACCCCAATTTGTATTGACCCTACTATCTATAAAAGAGAGTGAAACTACCATGTGGGGCTGTTCAGACTGTAAGTCTCTGTGGGATCAGACAGCTTCATCCTCTTCCTAAGATGATGGGTGAGTTTGAATAGCCAATGCTTAACCCATGGTTAGTAGCCCAATGCTTAACCCATGGAACCACCAATGATCCTTTATGATTCTGCTTAGACCTTAACAAATGTAATGTAACAAAGCTAGTTAATAAATATTACTATATAGCTGTTCTTTGGTTAACAAATGAAAATGACTTTTCTAAATGCTTCTACTAACTCCCTGAAGCTGTTATACCCATTACCTTTATTTATAATAGTCTGGCACTTCAAGAAGTTGAATTGCTTCCTAAAGGGCATACAATTTTGATGGATGAGCTAAAATTCAATTTCAGATTTTCTGACTTCTGAGCTAAACTTTTAATTATTATATGATATTACATTAAATATAATAGAACCCATAAGCAAATATCAAAGGAATCTTCATATAAAGTGTCTTAGAAGAAAAATGTACTGAATGCATCGAACCAACACTAACTTTCCAAATCGTTTTTCCAACGGGTAAGTTTTCCACATTACATCTAACTATCATGGCATAAGAAGATACATCATGTATTCATACTTTTTAAAAATGCAGGTCTTTATTTTATGGGTGACAATTCTGCTTTTACCGTTAGCTACATTATTGTAGTGCCTATATAACTCTACTCACAACAGGAGCAAATGATACAACATCTGTCACTGTTTTTCTTCAAAACAGTAACATCTGTGCAGATTAATCCCTAAGAGCTGCCTGCTCTTACCCAGCATTTTGATGTTCTGAAATAATTCTTGATCTATAAAAGTTAGCAAAGGTAACAAATAAAATGTAAATTGGTCAGATGGAAGCATTTGCCTTGGTCCGGAAATCATAGTATTAATGCTAAGTATGTCTATACTCCCTTGTTTTAAACCAATTAAAATGTTGTCTTATCCTTGTTTGCTATCCACCAAAATATGGATACTTCTGTGATGAGGTCAATGGAAGTAAAATGAAAAACTGACTGTAAATTTCATTTTGTATTATAAATCCCCAGAAGCTTAATCATTGTTGCTTATGCTGAATATCAGAAATAATAAAGAAAAGGTTATTTTTGAGAGTGAAAGACTAATTTGCTTTTCTTATCACTACATTTGTTCATATTATTAAACAGTAGATGTCACACTCATAATCAATTTGAATCACCATTCTGTCCTCCCCCCCCCCCCAAAGATAAAGTTCAATGAGTGTATGAAAGAATAAACACATGAGCAAAACCCTACTACATATTAAAATTGTTAAGCTGGTTAATCCAGCAGTTACCTTATATTAATATGCATAAAATCTTGTGCACTTATGACCTTTCCTGCCTCAAATCTCAGGCAGAATTGGGGAAGCAGCAATCTCCAGCAAGGATTCCCCATCAGCTTGGAATATTGCTATAAGTTCACATACCATGACGTGGGTCAGGTGCACCTTCGATCTCTAGGAAACTTTCTTGCTTGGAGCACTTTATAGAGTTCTCGTGCAACAGCGTGACCCACTGCAAAGTGCCATTTGAATCTATTCCTGCTGCTTCTGTGAGCATTGAGTGTGCATCCAGCAAGATGAAATCCTTCACAACTTTATTCTCTGTTTACCATGATGCTATCTACGGATCCAGCTGTGAGGACTTTAGACTTATTTACATTGAACTCAACTGCTTACTGAATCCACTTTACTTTCAGCAAGGAAGGCTGTGTCATCTGCATATAATAAGCCTCCCCATCCCATGCTAGATACCACATTCTTTTTCATTTAATACAACTTCTCTGATTATTTGCTCACAACTTGGAAATAGTAGGATATATTTGATCACACTAGAGATGATTTCATCAGCTAGGACAGATTCCAACCTGGACAGCTTTTGGATCATGGTCCTTATTTTGGCTATGCATATATTCTCTTCTTTCTGCGGCCTCCCCACCATTGGCCTGACTACTGCTAACTAACTCAACCCATCATTAGTAAAGCAGTCCACGTGGTTACTAGTAGTTTTCTGCCATGACACCCAGCTCTGCTGCTGGATTCCTCTTCCATGCCTTCTCTCAGCAGGTCCCCCAAGCCATCTTCTGCTGTTGGTGCTATTTCTATATATCCTTTTCTGCCTTTAGTGCCATAACCCTGCCTTCTTTGTCTAGAAGGTTCTCAACATAGGAACTCTGGATGAAAAAGATGCATTTAACCTGCAAATTCTTCTTGGTAGTAGTGATTGTTCTCCTTCAACTTCCATGAAATTGGTCCTTAGATTCAATTTCAAAGCAGAACCGCCCAGCTACCCATGACATGACCAATCACCATACAAGATAATTTAATCCTTGCTGGGTAGTTAAGTACATCTTATTTGCATACCAAACTGAGCAATGCTTGCAAAATGTGAAACATAGACCAATTATTGGACAGACTCTCAGCCAACCAATTCTTTTGGCAGAATGAAAAACATAAGGCCAGAAAGGTTGTGCAAAAGAGAAGTCCATTGCCCTGTGGGGTCAGAAAATAACCACAAATACTTTAACAAGGTTACAATGTAATTATAAGAGTCCTTTGTTGAGGAAGAGTCAGATAAAAGATTCATTATCCACAAAATCCATCTAACATTACATGACTCACCAAAGCAAAGATGTTCCATTCATCATATTAAGGATGAGATAATTAAATATTTAATCAAATATCACTTTCAAGGTGATAAGTTTGTGTGTACAGCAAATGACATTATAAATAAGACCCTTGGACCTTGGCAAAGAAGAAAAGAAAACAAAACTTCCCACCTTGTGCTAGATTCTAAAGAGGCAAAGCATCATCAGTTGCCACAGAGTCTCTGCTAAAGAATATATTCTGTGTAGCACTTCAATTTTAGGAGGTCATTCGTTTCATGGAGTCAGCTCTGATTTATAAGAGAAACTTGTCTCTCCCTGTGCCATCTTCACAAAAGTTTCTCTTTTGAAGCCCAGTGTTACTGGGTTCATTGCCACTCTGCTTTCTCCCCTCCAGCCCCACCCAACCTCTATTTATTAAGGACAGCAAAGTGAGATCTCAATTGTGCTTATGACTTTTAGGAATCTATTTTGGTTTTGAGGAACAATGGAAATAAAATACAGTCTGCAGAGACAATATTCCCTCCCTAACATCACATTTTTTCCCACTTTCCACATGGACAAAGTTTGCAACCAAGTATAAGATCAGGAGGCTGGCTATGACAGGAAGATAGCAGGGATTCCAAATGTTGAAAGTGAGGACTAGAACAGATGCCTTAAAGCGTATGGTATATGGCCACTGATAAACTCGAGGGTGCAATGTAGGAGGCCTTAGAGAAAAGGGGCCTTTAAAACATAAACCTTCTTATCTCAGTGGCAGGCTCACTTTTAGAAGAACTGGATAAAATGTCAAAGAAAAAGCATTTCTGCAGCATTTCTTCATAAACATGATGTGCTTTGTAGGCAATTTTAACCACACTGTCATTCTGTGGCTCTTTCTGTAAAAACTGGTTACAAAAATACAGATTATTCCCATGCAAAAACAACTCCTAAACAATGTCTCATGTCCTATGTGTCTGTTTTAACTCTGCCTTTTAATCTAATTCAAAACCAATACATTTTGTGGGGGTGAAAAATTGAATACTGAGACTAACTGGTCCTATTTTAGAAACCAGTAGAAATGACTCTTACTAGTTTAGACTAATTGGCTTTGGGTTTCAGATTTGGGGATGTAAATTGCCTTTATCTGGGACACATCATCAAAAAAGAACAATTGCTTTTTAAAAAGACTTCATATTTGGTAGAGTAGAAAGCAAAAATGTGGTAAATCTTCACTGGATTGGATGACACAGTAACCACAATGAACTCAAATATACCAATGACCATGAACATGGCTGGGTTGGACAATAGCTTGCCAATAAAGCTGTTCTACATAAGCACTCACTGACGTGGAGCCAACTCAGTGGGCACTCACAATAGAAACATGCTGTGTTACTTGTAGAAATTATATACTACTTTGACTTCACCTTGGAAGAGAACTAGACGTTATGACAACCAGATGACCTACATAAGAGCCTTAAATTTCATGTGGGGAAATATTGTCAAACAACAAAATGCCCTGCTGTTGACTTGATTCCAATTCCTCCTGACCCTGTAGCACAGGACAAAACTGCCCCAGTACATTTCTGAGACTGTGACTATTATGGGAGTTGAAAACTGCAGCTTTCTTGCTCAGAGCTGTTGGTGGCTTCAAATTAATGACCTTTCTAAGCGTTAGCAGCTTATCACATAACCATACACCACCAGGGATCTTCGTAGGAGATTTAGGAAGTAGTGAACAATAGCAATCATTCCTTGTTCATTTCATAGAAATGTTTAGCAATGGGTTTTAGAAGTTTTTCTGCCCTTCATTTACCCACCTCCCACCTCCCCACTTGGCATAAGAACCCATGTGAGGATGATGTCATGCTATTCTTTTTGGAGATTTCTGGAGTCCATTTGATTGGCTTCATCACTCATTCCTCACCACATTTGCCTCTTCTTGGTTTCAAGACACAAGAATTTAGAAAGGATTTTAAAGGGCTCAGCCTTTCAGACCATTTTTTCTTCTCTCAGGAATGGCATGCAATTCAGAGTGCATAATTTGCAAAACTGAATTTTCCTTTTTCCAATGTTTCTCAGCAACACAGCTTATCAAAAATATCTAGAGCATGCTTTTATGAAATAGGAATTCTAAAAGTGAGTGCAACATTTGGAGTAATCATTAAGGAAGAGCACACTCAAAATAAATAGAAATAAAATTAATAAAAAGAACATGCTATTTTCCTAAAATTACAGCTATTTCTGAAGAACTAATATTTCAACATGACATTTTAAATTCCAAGAAAGCATCGCTCCAGACCTGACAAATGTAATTTCAAGGTCTGTGAACATGGCAGATATTTTTCTATGGATTTCCTTCTAAGCTAACAAAGCTTCTTAGAAGAGAATCTGTGGTTTAGGATTTTAAAACAAACAAACAAAATCCCATAACAACAGCAAACATGATAAAAGACTTTGAAATACCCTTGTACTGAATAGTACTGGTGATGTCATTGATTAAACATTCTATTGCTAATCACAAAGTCAGAAAGTTGAACTCCCTGAGACCTACTGTAGAAAGTTGAGGTTTTCTGCTCATGTAGAGAATTGTAGCCTGAAAAATGCAAGAGACAGTTTACTCTGTGGTGTATGTTCTGGTTAGTCAGAATGGACTGAATGGCATTGGACAAAGTTGAATCACTAATAATTGCCTCATGTCAAGTCTAACTCAGTAGAACTATAGCCCCACTATTTTCCCTACTATTCAGTCCTAAGAGGGATGTTTTGTTGTTGTTGTTGTTTACCGGAGCAATAATAGTCTTCTGAATTCTGCCACCTTAGTAGAGACATTGCTTGAAGAATTTTGTCTCAACAAGAAATTGTCCTGCTAATTGATCATGTAAAAAAGTGGACATATATTTCTGAAAGTGAAAAGAAAGTAGGGGAATAAATAAGAGATGCAATCTAAAGAACTGAAGTAATGAGGAATAGAATCCTCACAGTGTTAATTAAATTTTATAACTAGGAAACTGTCAACAGAGTCTGCTTTAGATTCATGGTTGTAAAAAGATTCCCACTAGCCTCAGATTCTCCTTTATTTGACATTGTTTTGTGTGTTTTGTGAGTTTGAAGAGGACTTTGTATATCAGTGTCAGATATATGAGCTAGGTTGGACTTATGGGATTGGACTGGACTGAGTGGGGATGCTTTCTGAAGATACACTTATCTTACATATAAAACCCTCTCTCTATATATATGAGTTTCTGTAGATTTGTTTCTCCATACTAACATGTCTCTACAGGAGAGAGTGAGAGAGAGAAGTCTTGAACCCAATGTTCTAAGACATGAATGCAACATACCTGCATGTACCAGGGAAATAATAGAGAGGTGTGCAGGGCCTGTCCTAATCCCAAATATGTGAGCACCTCCCCCCCCCCCAAACACACACATCAGAAGAATGAACTTCAGAGGACAGCACTGGGGAGAGGGGTACATCTGATTAAAACACACAAGAGAAATGAAAAGCGATGGAGAAAGAGGGGAGAACATTCTGGACTACTAAGCCCTGGGGACCATATCGCTGTTCAGAGCAGACAATGCACAGAGAGGACCAAAGGGCCAGCTCCACCATCAGACATGATGTCCCTCATTAAACTATAGCACTTCAGGAGACAATACTGGAGACACAGTGTGGGAACTGTGCACAATCTGACCACACCACTTTGGGGCAAAACACTAAGGGCATGCAACAGAGTAGCAAGGGGAGCAAAGTGATGAAATTACTAGAAATACCAAAAATAGACTTCAGAAACTGAGGTAAGCACTCAGATTCAACTGGAAAGTACTCATAAAAGCCAAAAAATAGACCTTGAATTATTTGTAGGCCTTTCGATTTTTATCAGAGACTTTCTTTTCTTTTTGTTGCTGTTATTGTTTTGTTGAACCTAACTTCTTTTGTTGTTTTATTTGACTATGCCAGGTTTTAGCATTTATTAATGTCTCTCTATATATATATGTCTAGGTAAAATAGGCAGGATACATAATTTGGAGATGAAAGAGCAGGACCAGTGATTCTGGGGGGATACCAGATAAAGGGGGGTGAGGAACCAACCTAGGAACAAGGGAACAATAAGTGAGCTAAAATCAATGGAGAGAGGGGAATATGATGTCTACTGGGGCTTAATCAAGGGAAGTGTAGCAGTGAGGAATTACTAAACCTGGATGAAGACTGAATATGATGGTGGGAGGAAAATAAATGGCAATAGAGGAAAAAACCAGGAAGCAAAAGACATTTATAGAGATCTAAATACAGACATGTACATATGTACATATATTTACCTGTAACAATGGGGAATAGGTTTATGTTTGCATATTTACAGGTTTAGTATTAAAGTAACAAATAGATATTGGGCCTCTACTTAAGCATTCCGTCAATGCAAGAACATTTTGTTTTATTAACCTGGCATTCCATAATGCTCACCTTCCCGACACCATTGATGAAGACAAAGAAGGTACATAAGCAAACATGGTGAAGAAAGTTGATGGTGCCAGGCTATAAAAAGATATAGTGGGGGTCTTAAAGGTTTGAAGGTAAAGAAGTGGGCATCTAGTTTAGAAACAGCACACCAGCCTGTGTGATCATGAGGTGCCCATAGGATCAGGTACCAGGCATCTAAGACCCAGAACAAAATCAAACCCAAGAGAGTGGGAATGGAGTGGAGGTGAAATGTCCAGGTGTAGACAATTAGACATCCCCCTACAGAGGGTTCACATGGATAAAATGAGCCAAGAAGGGTGCAGTATATCATTCATGAAGCACACAACTTCCCTATAGTTCTCTGGTGCTTCATTCCCCCCACTCACATGGAACATGCACCCTGCTACAGATGAGAGCCCACAACACAGGGAATCCAGGTTAAATAAATGCTACAGGGCCAATGGGGAGAGTAGAAATACCAGGAGGATTAAAGGATGGTGGAAGAGAAAGGAGGAATGAATCACAAGTCAAGAACTGTAACCCCTTTCAGGAGGACGAATAATGGAAAGGTGCATGAGGGGCAATGGAGGACAATGTGAGATATGAAAATCTCAATGTGAGAGTTTGTGAAAGAGGATGGGCAGGGGAGGAAGGGGGAGGAAATAGGGAGCTGTTATCAGAGGCTCAAGTGGAAAAAGCATACTTTGAAAATGATGGCAGCATATGAGCAAATGTGTTTGACATTCTGGATGAATGTGTGGATTGTGATGAGATGTAAGAGTTCACAATAAAAGTATTTAATGATAAAAATGATTACATTAGTTCATTCAGTTTAAAATATGTTAAGCATGCTCTTCCTTTTTTGGTCTTTTAGCTATAGATCTTCACACATTCCATTATAATATTTTGTTTTGAGATAAAAATAATAATATTATGCTTTGTCTTCTTGATAGTCCTTTGAAATAGTCTTCCTTTTCAGCTCTTCGACTTCATTAATATTTTTTCTAATTACCTTACCTATCATATATTTAAGAGCAAGTTAGGTAGGGAAAAAAAACCCAGCAAGATTCAGCATCTATTCTGACATTCACTTTGATCTTTACTTACTTTCCTGTCTTTTTAATTACATTTTGTCTCCTTCTTGAATCAGGCATTCTGTCCTTGAGTGTCCCGTAGTACAAATCTGTTCTTGAGATGTTCTGGAATACAGGGTGGCTTTTATGGACTTGTTTTAATTTTTTTTTCACTTTCAACTTGAACTTATGAGCAATTGATGTGTGTTCCACAGCTAACCCCTCACCTGATTTGAGTTGGAAATATTGAGCTTTTCCATTATGTTTTCCATAGAAAACAACTTGATTTCTGTGTATTCCAGAGATGTCATAGTGTATAGTTGCCATTTTTTTTGTTGAAAAAATCTATTTGCTATGCACAAGTCATTGGTTTTGTAAGTCTATCGTGCATTCTCCAGCTTCTTTTCTATTACCAAAATCATATTTTCCAATTTCTATTTCTTCCTCTTTGTCTCCAAATTTTGCTATCCAGCTGTCCATAATTATCAATACAACTGAGCATAGATGCAATAACATAGATAAATATCAGTAGTACTATTCTGAATCAAGAGTGCCACAAAAATATATACCTTCTATGATTCCAAAATTCTCAAATTGTCAAATATTATTAAAACATAGGGATAATTGTCTGGGGAAAGAGTGGAAAATAGTTACGAAGAATCAGAGCACAATTTATCTTTATTTTTCTGACTGCTAATGAGTCCACTGACTCATAGTGATCCTTTCGGAAAAAGTCTGTGTGTGTCCAAAATGCAAGGGAGTAGAAAATCATTGCACACAGTAGAATGACTCTAGAAGAGTTGGAAGCCTCATCTTCCCTTTGATGGCAACCTGGGTGCCTTTTATCCAGGGTCACTTAAAATAGACTAACATCCGTGTACTTATATTTCAATAAATCTGATAAAAAGAAAAAATGTGACCAGATTTCAAAGTCAGTGCAGCACAACTTTTTCTTTTCTTTAAACTTAATTTGAATCCACATAATTCTTGTTTTTCCCTTCAGTTGCTCTTTAATTTCTGGCAACCTTACATATATAAAAATAATTTCTGATCCTTTGGCATATTTATGACACTGGGGGGTGTGTTGCCAGAATAATTAATAATCATAGTTTGTCTTGTTTATCTATAAGTTCTTTAAATGCATTGAAATATGAAAACACAAAATGCTTCTTCTCATAGGCATCATGTGAATATGAATTTGATTCAGTAATGACAGACAGGTCACTTATTTTGTTATTCTTTTTTCCTTTTTGCCTGGCACTAAATACAAAACTTTGTATTACAAGACCCTTAACTGGCTGTGGAACTAGAACACTATGTTCACCCTGGCTATTTTTCACACTTTTCACTAATGTATTCAGTATTCATTTCCATGATAGGTATTGTTCTTATTAGCCAGTCTAAACTTATGTCTAACCTACTGTTCCTGGCCCTTGACTTAGGAGGCTATATGACCTAACTTCCCAGCTTACAAAGTCATGGGAGTAGGCAGCCTGTCACCTGCCAATTTAGATTCATCACCCGCTGTGACCACCTAGTGGCCAGGAAAATCCTCCATAGCAATGCTTGACCCACAGTGGGTCACAATGGAGGAACCATGTCTCTAGTTTGTAAGCTCTGCAAGACTTTACAGAGAGTTACAGAGTCCAAGGAGAGGGAGGAAAGTCCTCAGTGAAGGAAGAGCAGCTAATGATATCGATGGGTGATGGAGTGGTAGAGAGAGTTGGACATGTTGAACTTTGGGTATATTGATGACCTCTACCTCCGAGAACCTAGTGTTAGGGTGCTCTTTCTAAAAGAAATTATTTTATGTCATTGTGACTGGAAAGCATTTGTAATACTAAAAGTATCCTCACAAGCTCTGAGTAATACGAATATTTGCAATATGATCCGTAGGGATGAAAGAGAACTCAGATGCGAACTTCCCAAGACATGTGTTTATGCAGCACACATTATGGGTGATGATTGGGGGAAGGGGCTTTTAGGGGCCATCTAGTCAGTTCTCACTCATAATAGCCCTACAGAAAATGGAACAAAACTCTGCCCACTCATGTGCCACCTTCATAATCATAATTATGTGTAAGTCTATTGATGAAGACAGTGTCTATTCATGATCTTCCTCTTTTTCAATGACCTTGCCGTTTTACCAGACATGACAGGCTTCATCCTTCTCCAGGGACTAGCCTGTCTTGACAATACGCCCAAATTGTGTGCAATGAGGAGTGAATAAATTGGGGCATGTAAGCTGCATCTGACTTCCTCCTACTTCAGTAGGAGGAGAATCCAAGGAATTCTACACAACCTCTGCCACAGAAGTCAGATATGTCTCCACTTTCCATTTTTTTTTTGTCTTCTCCTGATACTTAGTATTCCACTCAGGCCATTCTACCTTATCATTCCTTTTATTTTTATTTTTTGCAATGGCCACAGCAAACTCACAGACAATACTCACTACTGCATGAGCTTATTAGGGAAGCTAAAAGGTTAAAAAATGTTAATGATGCCATGTATTTTCCAAAGTATCTCTTCCCAGCCATGCTGCCAGGCATCTATCTCATGTCCTTCACGCATGACCCACATGACCTCCGGTCTTCTGCCACTGTGGACTAGGAATCCTCAGTGCTATTTCTCTAGTTTAACTTAAGTTCTTTCTGTAGTCTCTGTGCCTCTGCACCGTCAGCCAGAGATTTAATACACACACTTCTGGTGGCTGCTCTTTCTCTCTAGTAGTGGAATTCCTGTCCCAGTTTCAGAAATGGCGTACTATCATACTCAGTGAAATGGTAGAACAAGTCAATCTCCAGGTTAGTGTCCTTAATGCGTTACTTTCACACTCCCACCCATTCAATGGGTGGGAGCTACAAAGGGTAAGGATAGAAGAATCATATTAGACAAATTCACCTAATGAAAAAGATACACTACCCTGCCTTGTTGGGATCATTTTAGTTATACTTCTTCTAAGACATGTTTGCTGTTGCTCTGAAAGCTAATGATGTAATGATGTCTTCAGTATTCTTCACCAACACTGTCATTCCAGAGAACTGACTTTGGAGGGTTTCTATATTCATTGTTCATCTTCTACATGCTTGTAGGGTATACAAGAACACCATAAGATCAACAGGAGTGAAAGTCAACTTCATGACTTGTTTTGAAAATATGAGTTGGGTTCAGAGTGAACTTAAATTTTAAATTATTGCTAAAAATAATTTCTTCCACCACAGGCTTTATTCTTTAAATAAAGAATGCCACAGATTTTCAAATTCCTCCTTCAACAGAATCATAGCAGTCTCTCAAGCTCAATGATCAAGGTTTCCCTCTATGAAGAAAGGAGTCATGAGGACTGTGTTCTATGGAAGAAAAAGTTAACTGGTGATCAGTTCCGATAAAGTTCCTCACCTATGGAAAGCCCCCGGGAACAGGGGTCCTCTGTACTCGATTGTCTCCCTGAGTCGGAATCTACACAGGGGCATGCAGAGTCCGAGAGTCTCTTTCTTGAGGTCACAGTGCTTGCTGGTCAGTCTGTTGCCTTCCAGTCTTTTTCTAGCTCAACCTCTTCTCACTAAATGCTGTTCAGAAACTAGCACATTAGAAACCCTCAAAAACGGCAGGATATGTAATGGCACCATTAAATATTAGCTAATGTAACACTGGTGCCTCCACATTTTTATTGCCAGATGGCAGCAGTCAATGTTTGCAACTACATGAAAATGAAAACAAAACAAAAAAATGTTTGCAGTATTTCCTGTAATCCCTCAGCAGTTTTCCTCACATGGGTTCACTTGCCCTGGACAGGCACATCATGTCTTATTCACAAGCTTAACAAATCACCTAGTTAGAAAGCTATTTTCATAGCACAAATCTCTTCAGTTTTGGCCTCTGGGATAAATTATGGTTTCTGTTTCTAGTTGTATTGTCTGTGACCATGTGTAATGATACAGACATTACTAAACCTGACCTGCAGGAAAAAAGACATTTTATAAGGAGCCAACCTTTTGATGAAGAATGTTCCAGAGATTTAAGCTTGAAACACCAAATGTGATCTTACCTCAATTTTCATTTATCCCCATAAGCTCATGATTATAAGTAAGTACACATACTAGTGATTTAATGCTTTCATAAATGATATTGTTAGACATTATTCTAGAAAGAAAGGGCACATTTGTTATACCTAAACAGTAATGTTTCCTCAGGTACTAGAAGTAGATTTATTCAAGACAATGAATGGCTTTTCTCCCCAAAAAACTGCTTATACTCTTCAAAAATTCATGTGTATCTTCATAAAACATCCATCTCATGAATTATTAGACATGAATCTTGTTAAATATTAACAAAGAAAATTGCAAGGCATAAATTATTGTCATTAAAAGGAAAACTTGAATTAAATTGTCCCCCTGGGGCTATAATTATGTCAGAAAAAAAGTTTCTCAGCTAACTCGTTGTTTTACCACGCCACTGTGAAGACACAGGAATATAACTTTTCCTTCATTTGCTTACTTAAATTCTGGAGGGCTGTATTCGGCAAGGCAGCATTTACTTTTCCTAGGAGAAGGGTAAATTGAAAAGGGAGCATTTACAGACCAAATAGATGCCATGCCATGAATACACACCACACATTCATGACCTCAATTCAGTGTTCCAAAGTCAACAGGGCATAACTTTCAGCTAGAAAATGAATAGGATGCCTTAAGAGAGGAAAACGTTTCTTAACATTTAAAATCTTCAGCCCATGTATAATAATTTTTTACTTGACAGAGCTTACGCTGTGTATCCTGAGTTCTTCACGTTTTCCAGAAATTGACCATGGTATCCTCCTGTGAAGTTGTTGTCATAGTTCGAGGCCGTCAAGTCCATTCCAACTCACAGAGACCCGTTGCAGAGCGGGGCAAAATACAGCTGGTGCTGCGCCACCCTGGCGGGTGCTGTTCTCGCTCAGTGCACTGTCCTAGTCCCTAAGTTAAGCCTTCTCCTTGGTGATCAGTCTCTTTCTCTTTGTCTCTACTTTACCAAGCATGATGTTCTTTTCTAGGGATAGTTTCTCCTGTCAATATATCCAAAGTACCTGAGATGAAGTCTTGCCATCTTTGCTTCAAAGGAGAATTTTGGTCGGGTTTCTTCCAAGAGAGCTATATTTGTTCTGGCAGTACATGGTACTTAAGGTACTTGCAATATGAAGTGAGTCCCATTATTAATGAGGAAACTGCTGGTTTCAACAAGAAACTGCCACGTAATCAAAAAGACAAAAATTAAACCTACACAATCAGGCTTCAGACTGCATGGTCATATGCAAAACTGTGAAGAAAAATGACCTCTGTTAATAGACATGACAAACCCAAGGTTGTCTTTACTTCCAACAATTTGGATATCGCACATCATCCTACTCAAACACAACTTGCAGTTGCCTTAAATTTTGATGTCCACCCAGAATATTTTTCCTTCTTTGAAAGGAAGTATCATATTGCCAAAGATGTCTGTTTTGTGGGGTTTATAGCACCACGTCCTGTTTCCAGCAGGTCTAGTCAACTGAGAGGCAAACTACCAAAAACTCTGCCCACAGAAGTGATCTTCCAGGTAGTGCCTGGTTCTCATCTTCCTCGTTTGTAGTTTTCAGTCACTTCCAAAGCACAGAGCTTCCAAGCCAGTCTTATCTGTGAAATGTCAACATTTCTGCTATCACTCACTGTGAGAAACCTTGCCTCCAATGCTTGAGAATTTTGCCAATTGAAAACATTCCATATTCAACCTTCCAGCCTTCTTTCATG
This sequence comes from Nesogale talazaci, assembly GCA_004026705.1. Lineage (NCBI taxonomy): Eukaryota > Metazoa > Chordata > Mammalia > Afrosoricida > Tenrecidae > Nesogale > Nesogale talazaci. Next base: position 34,619 of record PVJH01004302.1, read on the forward strand.
TCTTAGTTCAGTTTGCATGCAATTCTTCACTCTAGATTCACGATCCACTAAACTTTATTTCAATAGCTTATATATTGAACTCATGTCAATGGTAAATCCTTAGGTATTTTGCAGCATCAGGAACACATGTTCATCTCCTAATTCACATACATTGCTCTTTTCTACTTACAGGTGAAGACCCAGGTATGCAGGAGCTGCAGCAGCTGAGTCTTTCCTTGTCACTGCTTATGTGACAGAGGTTGCTGAAAGAGAGGTTAAAAGAAGTGTCTGGGGGAGTATATGGCAGCTGCACTTGCCATATAATTTTAAAGTATTTTCATAAACTCCTTTCTGTTCAGTTTTCTACCTCCAAAAATTATTATGAGAGCACCTAATTGCTTTGTGAGCCTTGCTTTGTGGTCAATGCAAAGTAGACAACATTGGCCCAAAATAAATGCTCTACACATTTATTATTAATATATCCCAACGGTTTCTTAGACAGCTGTCCTATTTTTGCATTGTTTATTTTCTTTTTACAAAAAATATGAATATACTGAGATTAAACCATTACCTACATCTAGTTTCTTTGACCCTAGGTTTATAACTGTCCTTCAATATTTGCTGCCTTTACAACCTTTAGATAGGACTTATGAAAACAAAGCTCTGCCCTGTTCTCTTTCATGAAAGAGCTACAATAGCAGCTAGCTTCTAGCACAGTGATTGGCACATAGTATGTGCCAAATAAGTATTCATGGAAGTGGTCAGTGAACAAATTAGTAAGCACTTTGAGGGAAAATTTCAAATTTTTCAACAGTCGGACGCTCTATCTTCTATCAAGTTTGCCTCCCTTCAGGAAGTTCTACAAACAGGTAACATTTATTGAATGATGACATTATATGGCACACCATGACAGTGGTTAGGCATATGAGATCAAGTTGGAAAATTTTACTGTACAATCACAGAGCAGTCTTTTTGGTTGGACAGAAATATCAGCATGGGAAGTCAATTACTTCTCAAAATACCCCATGCAGGTTCATACACTTCTGAAGGTAGTGTTTTCAACTCACTGCCCTTGCTCTGGAGAATTCTCCATGGAATCCCTCATGTTTTTATCTATGCCAGGTCCAAATGACAGTTTGGCATCCTCCCAGGACTTAAATCGCATTCCTCTTAAGAATGATTGCATTTTGGAAACAAAAAAGAATTCATAAGAGGAATGATAGGGTTGAACAACAATGATAGATAGGACAAGGACAACGTTTTCTAATGGAATTCACTATTGTTGAAATAGAAAAATGAGCAGGTACTTTGTAGTGAGGGCAAAAAAAAATTGTGTGCCACATTTCTGGATTTTTTTTCCTTAATGTCATTTTATGTTTTCTTAAAACATCTTCAAAATAATCCCCCATGAGTAGTCGATGTCTTTCAGGATAATCTACCAATATTGACCCTTTGGATACTAAAAATAAGTTGTAATGACCCTCTGACCTGACCTTTCTGCCTTCCATTTAATTGGTCAAGCAGATACCCCCCAGAATCTCTTGATCATTTTAAAAGATAAATCAGCAAGATGCCCTAACCAAATTAAAGGAAAGCTGGTAGCAAGATGGACTACACATTCAGCTATTAACCACAGTTAATCGTTCAAACCTATCAATTTCTTCTTCAGGAGAAAGATGAGAACTGTCTGCTGTCATGAACACATTACTTTAATTGCTGCCTCGATTTTCCATGGCAGAATTTTATTAGTGACATTCCATGAGGCTCACTAAGCCTTCTATCTCCCTTTTGCCCCTGCACACTCTTTTCATCCTTCAGGATTCAGCTCAAATGTTCTTTCTGCCCATAAGCATTTATCTAGTCACTCATGTGTAAACTGCTCTCTCCCCATGGCTCCTCTGCATTGCTAAACCAATTATTTTTTTTCTACATCATACTTTCCTTGGACCAGGAATTATATAACACAATGTGCATTGAAGTTTCTGTAGTGTTTTGTTTTAAAACATTATTTTAAAAGTCAAAATGTATATAGGTACACACATCCAAGGGTGAGTAAAATAGTATTGCTGTGTGTGTGTGTGTGTATGAAATGGTTGCAATGGAATCAATCACAGAGATCCTGACACTTTACCACAGTACTGTCATGCCCCAAATATTGCAATCCATATGATATTAAAACCCAAATTCAAATAATTTATCAGTTGGGAAAAATTGTGAGGGTGCTGATTGTTTAGATATTATTCTTCTTTCTATCCTTAACAAACACCCCTAGAAGGAGATTTAGTAGGGTAATGAATAATTTCAGATCTTTTTAGCTCTCAGTGATAGTAAGACACAAGCTGACTTCAACCAGAAGTTGGCAAACTACCATTTGTGGTCACATTCAGTCTGATAATTTTTTGAAATTAAAAAGATTAATCGAAGCAATGCAGATTTAAGTAATAGATACAATGGTCTGGAGAGTCTAAATATTTAGTTTCAGATCTCTATAGCGTATTGTGGGTGGAGTTAAAATTAAATGATTTTAAAAATCATCTTTGTGACATGAATCTTAGCATAGTTAAAGGTTGATCCCTTCTGATGGATAGCATGTTCAAAATTCATGAGAATAAAATGTTTTACTTATTTCAAGAGGGAACATTCTGGATTCTGGCTGCATTACAATGTGACGTTATTATTATTATTTCAATTTCTAAATAGGAAACCAGGGTCTATTTAGCAGATAAAAATATCATCACACTTTTGCTCCATAGACTAACTTTTCTCATAGGTCTGTGTCACCTCATTATCACATGTTAGCTGAAGAAGATCCAGGCATCCCATTGAGTGATTAAAAAAAAATATCCAGAGGATGATACAAGGAACCAGTGTTAGATTCTGCAGTAAATAAGGTAAGTCTGGGCTTCGTTGTGTTTATGTACTAATCTGCAGTGAACACATTCACATTTTATTTCACCACATCTAACATCCTACTTCTAGTAATGACAGTTTTGCGCCTAACCTTACATTACGTTCTTACAGAATCAAAGCTTCTTTTCCTATTTAAAATCCCTGACAGGGATGAATTACCTGAAACTATGAAAAGCGAATAGTCAAAGGTAGAAAGGAACATGAAAACCATATGATACTCTTTGCTACAGATTAGTAATTAAGCACAAATGAGATTACCTCATGTGAGCACTGATGGTTGAGCGGTTTCGTGGTGGTCTGCTAGCCACAAGGTCAGCAGTTCAAAACCACCCAAGGAGGAAAATCTCCTGTGAAAAATTACAGTCTCAGAAACCGCAAAGGGCAGTTCTACTCTGTAGCCCGGGTCTCCATGATTCAGAGGTGACTTGATGGCCATGAGTTACGAATATTGTGTTTAACTTACTTGTGTGCCAATATACCCCTTAAAGGCGCTTCTATTCTTTATATCTCAATCTATGAAGAAGCACCAGTTGACTTCTCTCAGGACAGTGCTCAGGAATGGACACCATAGCTTTCCTAAAATAACTGTTGAAAAGGAATCTGTGAGACTGAATTGCTGTGACAATTGTTTGAAATGGAATATATGTTGGAAAACCAATCATTTTTATCACCACAATTATCTATTGATAGTTCTTAACTTACTTATTCAGTCTCTCAAATTTCAAGGTTTCATCATATTTATTAAGACATAGGTGACTAAAATTCAAAAGAATGCAATTTTATTAGAAAAGCCATTCCATTGGACTTCACCCATCAAGAGGTGGTTAGATGAGAGCAAGACCCACAAGCGCAAATCCATTGGAACTGTGCCGTGTTTGTTGTTGAGAAGGTTGTGTAAGACTGCAAAACAGGGGTCTACACAGTAATGCTGAATCCAGTGGTGATGAGCTGGAGTGCAGGGAGAGGCGAGACATGGATAAAAAAGAATATCCTCAAAGTAAATCTTTCCAGCTACATCATGGTATTTCAAGCCATGCTGCATTAAAAGTTTTTTGTGGATTGCAGGCTATTCTACTTCTAAGACTAAGGAAGAAATCTGTATATGGTGGTTAAATACAGAGCCAGACTACCCTATTCCAGTCTCCGACCTGCATTTGAAGAGTCAATCTAAGAATAAATCCATCACATAGGCTTTGTGAAGATAATTATTGCTTCCAGACTTCTTAGAAAATAAAAGGATGTCAGAAGGAGACCTTTCTAAGCTCTGGCATTCTTCACATCCTTAATATGCAGGTACAATTGAAATCACTTGTCTTTGATGAAAGTGAGAAAGAGTGACTGGTCCTGAAATAAACATTGACAAGATGAAGATTATACTTAGTCTGTTAGCTTGTGGGTTGTCAGTAGAAATCACAATTTAAGTGGTTTCAACAGCAGATGCGACATGGGCACTAAGTATGAATATTTGAAGTATTCATATGATAGCCAATATTTCAGTGGGACTTACTCCTATGTTCCAAGCCAGGTTGAGTTTATGCTATCTTTCCACCAGTGCTGATTCTATCCCTTCTCAAAACCGCTCCATTTCCTGTAGGATTGTAAGAACCCTGACTTCTGGTAATGCCCCCGCCTAGAACATAATCTCTTTGTGCTGTAACCATCCATGTCTTTTTCATGGCTTCAATGTGCCAATATGTATAAGTTGACTTCTGATTAAAGAAGTATTTTAAGATGATATGTGAGAAAATGCTTGGTATTTCAAAGTGACATACTTATCAAAATAAAAAAGGAGGTGTCTTCATTATTTTGTTCTTGCCCACTTAAAAAACGTTTTTCAAAAATTGTCGCTAAAACACCTTTTTGCTAAAGGAAAGGTCTGTTCAGCAGGTATGAAAACCAATCATGGGAAACCCTTTGGAGCCCATTCAGATCCCAATGAGTTAGAGTTTGAACCTGGGAAGTCAAGTATGTTCAGATTGATGCAAGTTCCAAGTGCTGGGAACTTCGAGTTTATTCACAAAAGAACAGGAAGGCAAAAGCCAATACAATGAAACATCTCTCCTTCCTTCAAGTTTCATCAAGGCAAAGGATGATTTAGTATAGAAGTGCATAGATGTGGATGATGACAGGGAAGGAAGGAGGGAGAGTGAAGGATGGGGGGAGAGAGTCCCTCTCATGTTTCACAGATGCTGATTTCAAGATCCACCTGAATACAGGCTGGGGGCCGAAGCAGAAAATGAGACAAGCCCAAACTTAACCAGAAAGAGGCTTCCACAGAGAGGACTGACAGCCCCCAGCAAAGAAGTTAGACACACACACACGCGCGCGCACACAAACACACACACACATCTTTCCAGATGCTAAACATAATTTCCTTTTCTGGGATTTGTATTCCTCCTACACACACACTCACTCATTTCCTAAAATTTGGAAACAATCTCAGAATCTACTGTTTTTTTTTCCTCCAAAGTTCCAGATTCTACAATTATAAGATAGTGTATTAAAAGCAAAAATTTCAAATACAGGCTACATTTAATTGTGACACCTCTTATATCTGTGTGCTTTCTGAAAGAAAAGAAACAGAAAATGGATGAAAACAGAAAAAGATTTTGAACCAGGAGCAGTGAAAATAATGCGGGGCATGTTTTTCATACAAAGCCATGGCTCCATTCCAGAGCATGTTAGCAATATGTTTTAAATATCTGGGAAGACTTCACAACATAGTGCTCAAATTTGCACAAAAACTCCAGGGCAACTAAGACTGAGAATATTTTCACATCCAGTTATTCCTTGTCTTTGTGCAGAACACACTGAAAATAACCACATGATGGATTCCACTGCATTTACGGGACATCCACGTCCTGGAAGGAAGAAAACATGGTCTTTGGGAAGGATGATAAACGTTACTTACCAACAGAATAAAACGAGTGGAGAGTGGAGTGGAGGTGGGGGTGGGGCAACAGACCCTGTAGTTCAAGTATTTTAAGGAAACACATCAACAAAATAGGACACATTTCAAGGCAAGTTGTTCCAGTACTCTAAGCAGTTTAGAATCTTAAACAGATGCACAAGGAATAAAGCAAAAGGGGGCGGGAAAAAAGGCCGATAAAGTTTCTGGCTTCCAGACAAGAGACATATCATTACCATATGATCTAATGTGGGTGTCAGCCGGATTGTGTTCACTGAGGAAACCTTATTTTTTAGCTGTGCTATGGAGTAGAAGCAGGAGCTTCTCACCCAGTGACAGTCACAGAGCAGCACCTACCCCCCTCCTCCTTTCCACACCTGCAAACTCTTGTTCTGGGGCTGAATATTTAGTGTAATTACATCTCAGCTTTGAGGCTGCCTGTGGCAAATCCCCGGATTAAAAGGTATGGTTTTCAATAATTGTCCTGAAGTCTGCTGCAGACTAATAAAACTTCAGTCAAGTTGAGAGAAAAGAGAATTATCCCGTAAGGGGAAAAATAAGAAAAGCAAAAAGAAAATTGTACTGAACTTTTAGTAATCTTTATGCAGCAATGAAGAACACAGTTTTACTTGAAAGCAAATGAATGGTTTGGTAAAATGATTGAATGCTTTGTTTTAATTGATTTTTGTATCTTTTTTGTTCTTATGAGGGTATTTATTAAAAGAACTGTAACTTAACACCCTACCTACATTGATATATTCTGCATTTGTCCTAATGAAATGTTAAACTCTTGAGCAGAGATGAATTCTAGGCTAGCATATTATTTGTAGCTAGATTACTTATTTAATGATTTCTTTCCTTCCTGAATTCTTGTCCGGTTGAAGAACTTTTAAAACCCCAGAGAAGTGAATTCTGGTGCTTTGCTAAATAAGTCTGATATTTATGCATCCTTAGAAAAGAGTAAAAAATTATCACCAGATAAGTGGACATAAATATAAAAACGTGAGTGCCAAATATTAAAGACCTAGCTAAAATCTTCTCACAGCAGCATATGCCTTAAATATAAATGTACTCCATGCCAATTTTTCAATGCAAATGAAGTTTTGGTATAAGATGCACTCTCATTGCGATGAGGATGTGGGTTATTTTTCTTCCCAATTTTAAGGCAGGGTTACAGGATGACCACTGGGTAAGTGGGCTCCCAGTTATATAAATACCTGTGGCTTTTTCTTCCTCTTGCTGTTTGGACCGGGAGGCAAGGGGGCACCAAATACCTCCTATAGGAGACTCAATTTATGGGCAAATGCTACATTTGCTGTTAATGTTTTGGTTATTGTTTTTTAAAAATTTTAACCTCTAATGGGGATATTAACTATTCTCTGCTGATAACTTCACCTATTCCCTGAAGTTATTTTTAAATTTTGAACTTACTCCAAAAATATTAATACCATCATAGAAATGTTGATGGCAAGTGACGCAGTACATTTAAAGGACTAAAATCATTTTATTTTTTAATAAAAATCTATAACAGTTGCAACTACTTTTTGTGAAACAGCAGCATATTTTGAGAATGGGTCAGATAAATTCAGTGAAATTTAAAAATATAGGTATATACTGCTAAGTGGATGTCTTAGTTTCTACATGATGATTTACTGTTGGTTGGTTTCTTATTTTTCTGATGTCTTAAGAAGAAATATATTCAAGGAATTATTATTATGAGGAACAGAAGTATATTGTTTAAAGAGACATATTTGAAATATCATGACACTAATTAAAAAGAAGATATTCCTTGGAAAAAATTGTATAGCTTTTTCTTCTTCAGGGTATTATAAGTAAAATGCATACACATAGACACAGACAGGATTAAATGAACATAATATAATAAATTATTGAAGCTATTAAGTGTCTCTGCATTCAGGTTACCCTAAAGGATATTGTGCAGAGAATTTTCAATAGTTTAATGACAGTAAGGAAATATTAATGATCATATTACTTTAAGATATGTTTCCTTGTTTCTTTTGGGGGTAAGGGTGTTAAAGAAAGAGTCACTTTATATCTAAAAGAAAAGATCAAAAAGTGACATCTGCATTAACACTTGTTGCTATTTATTAAATCTGATTACTTTGCTTCATTTTCTTCTAAAATTACAAAACTTTAATTATGCAAAGCCAGCAAACTTGTGGTAAGCTGTAAAAATTGCATTTTAATGTGAAACAGACAGAAAACCATTGCCTTAAATCCAATCCAACTAAACCCTGCCAGACCAAAACAATAGGCTCTCTTCTTAAAGGGCAATGTAATCACTGGGGGAAGGGGTTCCTAGAGAAAACTGGATACTGAATTTAAAGTGCTTGTGTGAACAGTGATCTGATCCATATGGTACTTTATAAATTAGAAGTCTGCCTTGTGTATGTGTTACCTTGCATTTCATTTGGTAATAAGAATAAAAAGAACAAAATATTAAAAATTCAAAAATAACATTGCCTTTTTATCTCTAGTGGATCTAAAAAGAACATGAGGTTAGGATATGCAAACATTTTAAGTGGGCTTTTTTTGTATATGTTACAGTTGGGTGGTGAGTTAAAACAGCAATTTAGTGATAGTTACAAATGAACAGCTTTAGTGCAGAAACGTGTGATTATCATAAATAATCAGCATGAAAGCAAGCCATGTCTACAATGTTTTGGGAATAGTAAGAACTGTTGGAAAATAAATTAAAACTACATCTTCTTAACAATATACTAGTTCTGTTTTACATTGTCAACTTATTTCTGGGATTCACATTTAGTGAGAAGGAACAATGTTCACTTTAGCTCAGTAAATCATTGACATAGAATGGTATATTTATTGGTCTTGTTGAATAAAACAATGCATATCATATGGATCCATCAAAGTTGTGCCTGTCACATTGCTGCTTTGTTTTGCTTTTGTTTTATTTTTGTAAAATAGATTAGCTCATAAAACCAGAGAAGTCATATAAAAAGCTATTAGTTTTCCCCTATAGATGAAGTGACTTCAAAACATTCTTGAAAATAATTCCATTATCATTATTACTAATTCCATTATCATTAAATTCCATTATCATGACCTTTCAATGCAGACTCCTGCATTTTTTTGCTTCTTATTTAAAATGAAAAGTTTAGTTTTAGAAACCAGACAATTGACTCACTTAAAAAAAAAGAATGCTTATTTTTTTGGATTAGTCTGAGATGCCCAGTAAATGTCTTGTTCCAGGACTGAATTTTTCAAAATTTAGTGTTGTTCTGATTTTGGAGAAAAAGGAAAACTTGGAACAAATTGAGTACATTTTACTGTTAATAAAGTGATGACCAATGGAGGTTTTTTTAATTCAAAATGTTATGCAAGGTTCAAATACTGTGCGTGAAATAATAAGACACACCCTGGATGAGTACATTGCCCTAGCAGGGGACAGACCAGGCATACAAAACAAATGACAATATGAGATAAGTTCTTTAAAAGAGGTAAGCACATCTTTCTCTGGAAGTCCAGAAGAGGGAGAAAGCAAGCTCTTCACCTGAATAAGGAAGGGATTTCAGAAGGGAGCCCCAGTATTGCATTTACTCTTTACAATACTCTTACAAGGTAGGTGTTTTTGATGGCAATTAACTTGGGGCGTTAGGATTCAAGTGGATATTCAAGTGGTAAGAAAATGGATCTAGACAAATAGCAATGCAGCTAGAAGTGTAAGTGGGCAGCCAGTTGCTATAAGTAACACAAGGAAACATAGAATTGAGAAGCCATTAGAAGTTCAGAAATGGTTTTCAACAGATGAGTAAGATGATAGAGATCAGTAGGCAGCGGAGTAAAAATGACGCATGCAAGAGGGAACACTCAATGCAGCGATTGCCTGGAAGCTCTTACAATAGTTCAGGGAGTTACAAGAAGGGCCTCTACTAAGGTCAGTATAGGTGGTTGGTGAGAGGAGCGGGGAGGCCTGGTGATGCTGCGGTGAAAGCAAGCAGCTGCTCACTGAAATGGGTGGCTGTCTGAACCCACTCTGGAGGTGAAAGACATTAGTCTACCTCTCTACAGATTTACAACATTGGAAGCCCTGCGAGGCAGTTCTTTTCCATCCTACCACGCTGCCATGAGTTGGAATCAACTCAACCACTGTGGGTTTGGTTTTGGGGGGAGACGAGTTTGACTTCCTTGAAGTGAAAATTGCAGCTCTCTGGTGGAGATCTGTTGATGTGTTGAGTGAACATTGAAAAGTCCACCACCATGATTTACATGGTGATTTTGCAAACATTGTGGAGTACAGTATATTTTCTGAATTCAGACGCACAATACAATTTTTAAAAAGGAGATGTAATTAACATTCCAACTTTGTCTCATATGTAAACATCTGAGCAATTAAGTCTACAATATGCTTAACAGTTTTAAATATATTTTCCATGCCTTGCTTCTGAATAATAAATGAAAGAATTATTCTCATTGCATTTCCTTGCTCTCTTATGGGGCAGGCAACATTCTTTTTCCTAAACCTTTGGTTTCTTTCCTAGGTAACCTGGTTTGTGAAAATAGATGCGATAAACCATGAAGACAACTATCGTCTTGCTCCTGCTTGCACAAGTTTCCTGGGCAGGACCGTTCCAACAGAGAGGCTTATTTGACTTTATGCTAGAAGATGAGGCATCTGGGATGGACCCATTTGACAAGCCTCCTCCTGACTTTCCTCCATTGGACCCCCTAGGACCAGTGTGTCCCTTCCGCTGCCAATGCCACCTTCGAGTTGTCCAGTGTTCTGATTTGGGTGAGTGAACCATGGGCTTTCTTTCCCTGCTTGGTTTGTTATATTCTTGGGAGCAGATATGCTTACAGTGAAACACTTTCCATTTGAACCTCTGCACTTACATGCAAGAGCCAGTGCCATCGAATGAGAAGGGTGGAGATGAGAGAAGAGTAGAAAGAGAAGGACCTTTGAGGTTAAGAGATATTCCCCTTATAAGCCAGGGTGCCGTCATTTTGTAATCTTTCTGGGAAACGTAGGATGTGATATGATTCCAGGATGATGGCTTATTTTATTTCTATGATTTGCTTTGCTGAAACATTAGGTATTAATGGCTTTCCTCTTGATTTAGCCTAGATAAAAAGCTTCACCTTGAACATGACTAAAGTGTAAAGTATGCAATGATCAGAAAGAAAACGAGATAATTTTTGCAACACCCTCCAGTACCAAAACACACCCATAACCTCTGGTTCAGAATTCTGTCTTTACCATTAGTATCATAATCCAGCTGTCTACTTTTTTTCAGAAGTGATTTCAAATTACATTTTTAAAATAAGGCATTATGTAAACATCCATTGTCAGCATTGATCATAATATTTACCTCAACATTTAAAACTCTGTTTATCATTTAAAAAAATAGACCTGAAATTCCAAGAGTACTCAGAAGATAAATCTTTAGAAGGTTAAAACTGCAGTGGATGAGTCAAAATGCAATGAACGTAGTTTACATTGCAGATGGATCTCTTTCCTGACTTTTCTTTCTTCTTCACATTTGAAAGGAGAAGAGGGTAGATCTGTTTATTGGAAAGAAAGGAAAGGAAAATACATGCACCTTCGTAGTAGGACACTATCTGTTTGTATTTCATCTTCAAACAATCCCACAACACGTAGGGGGATCCTTTCTCAAAGACCCATTTTCTCAGAAGATGGTTTCTAGCAGTATTGTTCTGGGGGGAAATTGTAAACATTGACATTCTTTCCTGCAGTTGAAATAACATACACAAATGAGAGTGGAACACAACACATTCCATGCTGCAATTTACTGTAACATTTTTTGAAACCTAAATCAAAAGTCCATCATACACATTTTCAAAAGATGGCAGACTGATTCCAATGAATTCATTCAGCAAACACTGTGAGTCTAACCATGGCAAGGAAAGGATGACAAAGGGAAATATGATCCTTGTGGATATTTCATCCTAGTTTGGGTATTAGTTTCCTTTAGAATCACATATTCCCTATGGAGATATTCAGTTATAGTTGAATTATCTAGTAATATTTTCCATGCATCCGGAGTCTGCTCACATTAGGACTTGGGCAGATTAAATAATGGTACTGACACAGTCCCCAACCAATGGATCTACTCCTTGTAAACTTTTCCTGAAGTTACAAATATGTTCAATTCACCAAGAAATGTGAAGCCAAATCAATCTCACTTTGCCTCTGAGCAAAAAGTTGACATGGTTCATCATTACTCCCATGACATACATGACAAATCATGAAGGACTGATATTTTCAGGGGGTGGGGGAAGAGTTGACCAGTCACCTGAAGTTTTATTTATATTTTTACAACTATAATTTGACTTTGTTTGCATGATAAATAGATTATAAAGCTTGACTCTAACCAAAACTTAATGGAGCACATCTAATCAACTAAAAAGTAAAGATAATCTTAGGAAAGATGGACTTTATTGACTTGGGAGTCTTATGGGAAAGTTCGTGTTTTCGTCTGCAGAATGTTTTGTTTTGTTTTCAGAAGACAAGACTTTCCATATGCCACCATGTTCTGAAGAGCACAGGGTGCATATCATTCATTAATTATTCTTAAATGTGTTGCTATTTTGTCCTAAGTAAACAGCTGAGAAGGGAACAGTGATGAGTTTTTATGCACTGCATTCAACCAATAGAACACACTTTTATAACCAAGGTGCTTTTATTTTTTATTAATTTAGATGCATATCAAAACTAATACTTTCAAATTGTAGTCAGCTATCTCTGAAACATCTCCCACGTTTCTTAAAAAGCACAAGATCACTAGCCTCTCAAGCAAAAGCACTACCATCAGGTTGATTCTGATGTGCGTCCACCTTATGAGAAGGTAACCTTGTTCTACAGGGTGTCCAAGGTGGTCAATCGTCATGGACACAGAATGCTACGACCTTTCTCACAGAGCTACTGATGTGTTGGAACCCTCTACTCTTCAATGAGCAGTTGAGAACTTAGTCACTGCATCCCTGGGACTCACGAAGCACAATTTGTCTTTAAAGAAAGCAAACTCTTTTCCATTTTTAAGTCATTATTTAACTGATTTTCTCTTTAGGCGTTGGCAAATTATCAAAGTCTTGACATCTTCATCGGAAGAATAGATGGTTGTTGTTGTTGTTGATAGGTACAATAGGTCAGAATTGCCTCCTTGCAACCCTGAGTGCATAAGGGTAAAAAAAATACTGCCCAGTCCTGTGCCAGCCTCACAAGCCTTGCTGTACTTGAACTAATTGTTACAATCACTGTGTCAATCTATCTGGTTAATGACCTTCCTGTATCTCACTGGTTCACACTCTACCAAACATGAGGCTTTCTAACAACTGAAAAAATGTCCAACGTACCTAAAATGAAATATTGCTAGTCTCATTTCTAAGGAGTGTTCTTGGTGTCCTTTCCAAAGGGATGTGCTTCTTCTGGTAGTCCATTGCATGTTCAATATTCTTCATCAATGCCATAACTCAAAGGCACCAATTATTTGATAACCCTTTGCTCCAGTTTTTCACATATATGAGACTATTAAAAACATCAAAATTTTGCTGAAGCTCACTTTAGGCTTTAAAGTGACATCTTCACTTTTTTAACACTTTAAAAAATCATCACTATGGATTTGCCCAGAATAATAAATCATTTGACGTCTTCACTGTTACTGTCATGGTCACAAAGTCTATAAGAAATTGTACTACATATGTAAGTTTCCTGGGTGATACTAGGTTTGCTTTTGTTTTTTAATTAAAAAATCATTTTATTGGGGGCCCTTACAGCTCATAACAATTCATACATTAATTGTAACAAGCATATTTGGATATATGTTACCACATTTACTTTCTATTGAGCCCTTGGTGTCAGCTCCTCTTTTTACCTCCCCCATCTGTGACCCCTTGATAAATGATAAGTTACTCTTATTTACATATCTTACACTGACCATTATCTCCTTTCCCCATGCTTCCCCCATCCCTGGTGGGGGATGTGTTCATGTGTCTCTTGTGAAGCATTCTCCCTTCCTCCCTGTTCTCCCCACCTTCCCCATACCCTCCTGGTATCACTACTTCCATTCCTGTTTCTGGATTCCATTATTTTTATAATATAACAGAATATATTCTATAATTTTGCAGAATTAAAGATAAAGAATTTTAGGAAAAAATAAGGAAGCAAAAATAGTTTCATGCACAGTAATGACCCCACATATTATATTTCTCTTGGTTGTAGGCCATTCAGTAATGTTTGCATGACACTTGAATTGTTACAAATTAAAAACAAACAAACAAACAAAATCAGGTTTCACTTGGGGATGGGATGAGCTCACAGATAAAAATGTTTCTTTCTCTGGATTAGAAGCTAGTATTTAAGGATTATCATTCCTTAATACTTGTAATGATCAAGGAGGACATCAGTGACAATGCTATTATCATTGATCATCTTGCTGTTACTGTAAATAACTATTATAATTTTTAAGGTACTTTTGTCATAAAAAGTACTTTTGACTGAGTTAAATGGCAACAAATCTTATACAGTTCTTTCAAACTAAAAATTTTTAAGTATGGAATTAAATTTGAGTAATTCATGAACAATGATATAATGACTCTTTTAGTTCCTATCTCTAATTTAGCAGAATAAGATTATAATGTGTCTTTCTGGGTTAAGAGAGGATGCATGTGCTGCTATTTCTAAGAAACCAACTCTTTGTAGATATGAAACAGCTTTTTTTACTGACATTGTTGAAATTTAGCTCATAATTTAATAAGCAAATTGATTATTCACATTTGCAGCAAAATTATTTGAACCAATGAAATCTTTATGTGTTTATCCTCTTTAGAAATAAATACATTCACTCTTAATTATAACAGATCTAAAAATAGTGATATACAAGTGAAAGTTGAACTAGAAGTTTTAGAAACCTAAGAATTTCCATATAATGAATTCCACAATGTAAGTAAAGTGTTTCAGAACTATAGAAAGGTCATAAAACTTTGTTCCATGCTCTGGATGCTGGGTATACTCAGGAAGACTGTTTCCTTCCTTGTATGTCCTTGGGTTCATTCCTATTTGAAGCCAGGGGCACTGGATAGCATAATTTGGTACTGACTTTTGTCTTATTACTGAAATGCAGATTTTTCCTGCTTATAAAAGTCAAAGAACTCTGCACAGTAGGTTGATATTGTCTTTGACTGTTTTTTATAGTTCATTGTCAATGTATATATTTTTCCCTCCCTCCCTCCTGCCTCCAACCCTATAAATGCATATTTATAAATCTTAAAATGATTGAAATAATGCTTTACATCATGTAACAGTGGAAAGTAGTTGGCTTGAACATTTAAACATGTCAGAACTCACTATTTACTAAGGATGACTTTTTATCTCACTGTTGACTAAGGCTGACTTTATAACTCTTGAAACCGATTTCTTCATTTGACAAAGGAGAAAGTCTTACTTCATTGGATAAAAACATAAATATGTAAAAATATTTATCACAGTAACTTTTATATCCATTATACTGTCTCAGATAAAATGGGTTCACACCAAGAGGCCATTTCTGATATGTTCTTTTATTTTCCTTTCAAAAGTAGACCTCTCTAATAAGTATTTGGTTGGTTTATGGAGATGTATACAAATAGTACTACCCTACTTTCCCTGAAAGGGTCATATCATCTCCAAGTGTAAAACACAGAAATCAGATCACTGTGAAGTACCAAGCAATATATGCTTTCCTACACTGATATGATTTTGAACAAAGCTGATTTCATTGAGCTGAAAACAATGAAATAGTTGACTAGATTTTATTGATCACCCATGAGATCTTTTATCAAACTTACACTTCTAGACAAGGTCCCTAAAGGTAGGATCATTTTATTCTCCCATGTAGGAGTTTTAAGAATGTTATCTCCTTCTAAAATTGATTATGCAACACAAAGGATATTTTCACGCTTTAGAGACATATCGGGAAAAAAGAATAAACCATTATTATATGAAAGTGGCTTTACTCTTTTTTATTTCATCATTTTCTTGACGTGGTGAAAATTTTGGCAGTGGTCACCCCTGGGAAAATATATCACAGTATGGTGCTTGTCTGTAGAAACTAGTTTCCCAGAACTGTGTCCAGGAGGTGACTGAAGCATTAGATTACTATGGAATCAGCCCAGCAAAATAAATAAGGGCTGTTTTGCTGAGAAGCAGAGTTTCCTCCATAGTTTATGTTTGGCTCTGCAGCAATTGTGTGATGGAGTAACCCCTTCATGGGAATTTCATATTCATAGAAAGCATGTCTTCAAAATGTGATACTGAACCCTCCAGTGAATTGCTGAACTGACACTGGTCAGTGCTAGGACATAGCACATCCTTAGAGAAACCACGTCCGACACTTAATATGACCCCCATGGTCAAAGGCCTTATTCGGGTTAAAAATGAGGGGAAGGAACAGAGGAGTCAGGGAAGACCAAAGGAAGTGTCTGTCTCCTTGACCTGACTGAGAACTGACAGACTCCGGCTTGTCCTCTGGATCTCAGGGGAGAGCGAGAGCCAGCTGTTTGGGATCAAGGCATTTTGTTACGTTAGACCACAGCTGTGATCTATTTCCTTTTGGAAAATCATCCTTGACTCCAGGGGTCTGGAGGGAAATAAGTCACTTAGAATATCAATTCCGAGGATAAAAGAAGAATATAGACCCTCTAATCTTAATTTTCCTCCTTCAAAGAGTAGCAAGATTATATGGTATTTTTTAAAAAGAATTTTAAGTATAAAGAAGAATTATATCAGTTTGAAAATCCAGGTTTAATCAAAGGGAAAGAAAAAAATTCTTAAACAGCTGAAATTTAAATCAGGGTTCAGGGAACCCTTTGCTTTGTCTGCTGACTGCTTTCAGCCCAAATCTGCAGCTTGTTTCCTCCTTAGCTTTTGATGTAGTCTGCATGGGTCTTGATTATAGTATTTATACCAATATCTCTTAGTTACCTATGTATTCATCTGCCTTTACTAATAAAAGGAGAGGCGGAAATTATCTATCTTTATAGAATCTAGATCCACTGCCTAACAAAATGCTTTGTCTCGAATTTTCAAGCACCGGTGAATGATCCATGGATGACTCAGTCAATATATGTAAAGCCTGCTTATTGGATCAGTGAAAAATTCTATAAAATTCTTGTTTCTACCTCGCTGGAAATGGGAGAACACAGAGTGGACTGAGAATTAAAAGGCATGTGGCTGTGGTATACCTTTGTGAGGGTGCCTGCAGAACCATGACTAGAGATTGACTGGTTTTGCTTGCTTATTTGTTTTATTTTGAATGCTTAATTTTAGCAGAATCAGGAAACTTAAACCTTGATTTGTGTTCACTTGTACATCGAAA
This sequence comes from Nesogale talazaci, assembly GCA_004026705.1. Classification (NCBI taxonomy): domain Eukaryota; kingdom Metazoa; phylum Chordata; class Mammalia; order Afrosoricida; family Tenrecidae; genus Nesogale; species Nesogale talazaci. The sequence continues at coordinate 51,770 of PVJH01004302.1, forward strand.
ACCAAAGCCATGGCCATCAAGTTGAAGCTAACTCGTGGACACTCTCTATAGGGTTTCTGAGGCCCTGCATCTTTAACTGAGCAAGGCAAGTGGCTCCCTTGGAAACACTGGTAGGTGGACCTGCCCATGTGCGGTTAGCAGTCCTCTGCTCACCCACCAGTGGCCCCACGCCATGCAGTTCGCTTGTACAGCTCAGGGGACTGTAGACTTCTGCTTTCTTTCAGGAGTCCAGCCAAACTGCCAGCACTGAGTTACCAGTGTCTAAGAGAAGCATCACTCTCTTGAGCAGAAGGATGTTTAATGATATTGCATCTCCCAAAGGTATTATTTGTGTGTCAAAAATTCAAGTGGATCACAATTGTCTTAATTGTTTACCTGAAGCCAGGTGTAGAGGAAATAGTGATAGACATCAACAAAAGTAAATCTTGAAGTTGTCTTGATGGCGAAGGGTAACACGTTCAGACAATCACAGCAAGGTCAACGTTCAAGCTAGTCACCACTCCGTGGGAGAGAGATAGGTCTTTCTATACCCATAAGCAGTTAGAGTCTCTGGAACTCCCTGGGGAGTTCTGGAGAGCAGCTGTCTTGGAGGCTTGCTGTCAGCCAGAATAGACTGGCCCGCAGGGAGTGCGATTTTGATGCTTTATTTTATAAATGGGCACAAGACATAACAATGCCAGCAATGTAATTTAGTTAAAATCATATATGTATGGTTAATAATCGTACATGTAGTTAAAAAGAGAACTTAAATCCATTTAAATGTGAAAAGTTAGGTTAATAAAAAAGTGAGCTAAAGAGGGAACTGTTTCTTCGAATTCTGCATATTTTGATGCCCATGGAAGTAGTGTTTGTATCCAAAGAGTAATATTTAATAGAGGAGGAGGCTTTTATTTTCTTTCCCCCAGTTTATGCTGTCTTTAGCAACTTAAGGAGATAGAGGATGAGGCATCTAGAGGCAGTGGCCACATTTCAGACCGTTTTATTTCTAAGAATAGTAATGCTGACTAGAGACAAGGCTAATCGATTATAAACAGTGGTTGACATCTCAGAAATGTGCAGGGGACAACAATGGTCACCACTAAGATCAGATGAAATCTTCAGGAAACAGCTCGGGAGAGTGCAATTATTTGTCCAGGAGCTGAGCAAATAACGTAGTTCCTGACACAGTAGACTTGCTAGGTGAGCTTCCCAAAGGCTCTGAGTTTCAAAGAAAACGATAATAAGTAGAACAAGACGGGACGTGTCTGACCAAAAAAAAAAAAATCTGTTGTTGTCAGTTGTCATCAAGGCAGTGCTGACTCAGGGGCCCTCTGTACACCAGAACAGAACCCTCCCCAGCCCCGTGCCCTCGTGTGAAAGATACCTGTATGTGAAAGATCAGTCTCTGAGGTGAGCACAGAGACCATCCCCCTCTTTAGAATAATGTTAATAGGGTGTGTGTTTGGGGGGGCAGGAATGGTGTAGAGATCACTTGTGACCTCCCTCAGCTTCCATGAGTGACTTGCCACAAAGCAGATGTCAAACATTCCTCCAAAGTCTATCCTTCTTAAATCCCTTATGACAGCAAACTGTCCTCCCACAGTTCTGTGCTTTTTGCCGGGTTGAATAATTCATTGCAATGATGACATAGATGAAGCCATGATCCTGAAGTTTATTAGGAAAATCAATGAATTATAATTCATCTGAGAGAGGCTCAAAATACAATTGTTTAGTACCTGGTAATTTGGGGCTAGTCTCTATGTTAGGGGCTGCCAATAAATGCCCCAAAGGTCATGTCATTCTGCCATAATTCTCCATCTGAAGACTCAGGTCTGGATCAGAAAACCCAGTTCCCTCAGTTATGTGTCCAGAAGTCTCCTACTTCACAGGGTAGCCTCCTGTCCCGAAGTCCTCAGATTCATTTGCTTTGTGTGATGTGAATTCCACCGTGCTGCCTCAGCCTTTGGTTTGTGGTTTTGTCACTCCTCTGGTGTGAAAGATGTCTTCTGGGTCAAGAAGTGTCCAAGGATCTTGGTGTACAAAGGATGCTCTCCACTCCCGACTTCTCTCTTTTACTGGTAGTACTGTCTCCTCTTTCTGAATTGACTTATTTTATATTGATCAGGACAGCAATCACTATTAATCTTATTAATAATCACACGGATGAATCATAGACTACCAATTACACCCTCCCTTACCTTCAGTCAAAAAGTCATTAAGAAAATAAAAGTTGTTTGGGGGGAACTCTGCTGGTGTACTGGGTACACGTTGGGCGTCCATCCACAAGGTCAGCAGTTCAAAAACACCAGGCAAAAGATGGGGTTTCCTACTCCCCGCGACTCTTAATGTCTCCACAACTCACAAGACCAGACCTCCTCTGCCTCGTAGGTTTCTGATGAGGCATCACTGACTCTCTGGCAGTGAATTTGTTTGTTTGTCTTTTGGTTTTAGGGAAGTAACAAAGGATAAAAGAGTCATCTTAAATAATTCACTGCATTGCTCTGTATTATAATTGTACTGAATACACAACACACAAAACACAATCACTCTTCCTATAACTGTTTATAGACTGTAAAAAGTTTCCCTTTATTATTTATTTAAATGTTTTACTTAATTTTTAAAAATTTGTTTTTGCATATTTCTCTAAGATGTGCAGGATAAAAAATGCCCAAGAAGAAACAAGTGGACCGATGGTTCCTAGAGCGGGAGCAGGGGTACACAGGGGAGAGAAGGTGTGGGGTTGGGGTAGCGGTAGCAGGAGGCCAACAAACTCAGGGGCAAGGGAACAACACGGTATCTAAAATGAAATCTGGAAAGGTGTAGAATGCTGCTGGGGTTTGATTAATGGTAAGAGAATTGAGAAGAATTTCTGAGAGCCAGTTGAAGGGGGAACATGATAATGGGGCAGGAGGAAAATAGAAGGGGATAGAGGGAAAAACCAGGATCTACAGTTATACAGAGAGGTTATAATACAAGCTTGTACATATGTGGATCTATGAATATATAAGGATGAAGATATTGATCTATGCATGTATATGTTATGTCTTCCCTTAACACAAGAACACTTTGTTCCAATAACCTGGCACTGGGTGATACTCATCTTCCCAACATGATTGTTGAAGGCAAAATGAATGCATAAGCAAATGTGATAAAGAAACCTATGAAAAGCACATGGTCTCTTAAGGCTTAAAGTTAAACAAGCACCATCTAGCAAGGAAGCAACAAAACCCACAAGATTACACCAGCATGTATAATCATGAAGTGTCAACAGGATGAAGTATCAGATCAAAAACATACAATTATATTGATATGAAAGAGAGCGGTCAAAGTGGAGACCCAACAGCCATCTGCAGACAAATGGACATCCCCTCACAGAGGGGTCACAAGGAAGGGGTGATTCTGCCAGAGTGCATGTTAGCATCGATGAGAATGCACCATTCCTCTGGTTCTTTGAAGCACCCCCAGCCCCATCATGACTTCAGTTATACCTCACAAAATTGTGCCAGATACCACAGCATGTACATTGGTACGGATAAAAGTTTTTGACACCTGGATGCCAAGACCAATAGACCCTCAAAATCAGTAATGGGAACAACAACATCATGCGAATATCTTTTCATAGCTTTCTTCACTACATTTGCTTGTGCATCCATTTTGTCTTCAACAATCATGTTGGGAAGATGAATATCTCCCAGTGCCAGGTTATTGGAAGAAAATGTTCTTGTGTTAAGGGAAGACATTGTTAGAAGAGTTTCATTTTAGATTTGAGAGAACAATTTTGTTGTCATTATGAATACAAAATTCCACTGAAACTGGAACAGTTGACACATACAACTTAATTAAGCAGTCAAAGGAAATAGGGTCACACAAAACAAACAGAGAAGTCCAAGACAGGTTAAAAGAAAATATAAGAACAGCATTTTAGTATGGAGTGTCTCCTGGCCTCCCACAATAGCAATGATGAATATATAGCCCCACCCCCAAGGGAGATGAACAGCAGAAATGATGGTGAAGAGATAAAGTGAATGGTCTAAGATATGTTACATATAGCTGATCTTGGGTTCACAAGGATGGGAGGATCAGGATGGAAGGGAAAAAAGAAGAGCTGATAATAAGGCCTCAAGTAGAAAGATAATGCTATGGAAATCAAGATGGCAACATTTGTACCTTTGCTTGATATAAATGAATTCTGGATTGTTATGACAGCTGAAAAAGCACCCAATAAAATTAAGTTAAATAAAACCGCAACCACTTTTATAGATTATAGACTAATAATAAGAAAGATATCTATAGCCACATCATTTTACCATTTTGATAATCACTGTCCAACAACAACAACAACAACAACAACACTCCTTTGCTTGGTCCCTTGGTTGTTAGACCTGCTGGAATCATTTGGGGCACTGTGCAGAACATTGCATTGACTGGAGCACATCCTCTCTAGCTCATTTGAGGGTATTCTAGTATATTTTCAGCTATTAAGTTATACTTGTTTATTAATTTAGGATACTAGTTTTAAAATGTGAGTGTTCCAAAATTATAGGATAAGAAAAAAAAGGTGAGACATATTTTGGAACAGAATTAAGTGTCAGGGCCTTCCACAGGAATCTGAATATGGATGTACTTTGGCTTATTGCTTCCCCCTTGAGTTGTCAATATAAGTTCAGTGATAAGAACTCACAAATCGCACTGCACCTTTTAAAAGATTTAAAGGTTTTAAACACAAAGGGAAGTTCTTCTCTGTCTTAGAGGGCCATTAGAATTTAGAATAACCAAGTTTTTCAGGTTGGTGTGGGAGACTGTGCAATATATATAAAGACTACAAGTTGGATACTGCAAGGCAGCACACAGCTTACGAAGAATAGAAAATAAAAAAGAAAAGTGAAAAGGCACTTATATGGAAACTTTGAGGGCAGTTTACAGTGTAAAAATTTAAATATTCGTAGCAATTTTCATAAATATTTGGAAGATGCAAAATTTTCTTCTTTAAATTATGTAGTAAATGTTCTAAAACACAATTTAATAAATGGAAGTCAATGGGTAATTCATGTTAAATATTTTGGAAGTGAGGTTGATGCCAGGCATCTTTATTAGAAAAATTCTAACTTAAAAAAAAAGAATTTATGTGCTGAGGGGCTGAAGTTGTGCCATCTCACAAAAATATTTGAATATTTAAATTTCTATAAAAAGAATTGAACCCTGACCGATTCATTTTGGCTTTCAGAACACTGACTCTATCTATTATATTAAACTCACAACCAGTCAGTTTGTTAAACATCATCACAACCTATAGGTCAAATTGGAGCCTCTCCTGTGACTTTCCAAGGCAAGAAATCTTTATAGGAGCAGAAAGTATTATCTTTCTCTTGCAGAGCAGCTATTGAACTTGAAATACAGATGTCAACTGTCTAAAACACATAACCCGCTCTGTCATGTGGGCCCCCTATTTATTGTATAGGAACTCTTAGTTCTGGCCTCCTTTTAATACAATATTTAGAACTACCTCTTATTCAGTTCCTAATAAAAATGAAGTGATACTTGGAAAAACTCCAAATTCATGTTATTTGCACTGATCAAATAAATCTTTCGATCAAAGGATAGCACATGATGCATAACTTGATCTGGGTATTTAGTACAACATAAACTATTTCAAACAAACAAGTTTGTAACTCTCTTTATAGCAATTACTATATTAAAACATCCTTTTTATAAAAGAGCAGAGTGGACTGGTCTATGGCATATGCTCTGTATCTCAGAGACTAGAGGTGATGGGCAAACTGGTGCCATTTCTGGAATTTGCAAGTCAAATATACCAGGAAACAAATCCAATATTTGAGTTCTAAAATAGGTGTTAGCCAGTGTGATAATTTTAGAAAATTATCACCATAACTTTCATTACACCGAAGGATAAAAATATCTTATCCTTATCAAATATTCACTCAATGTATACTCAGCTAATAAACGTCAAGAATGTTTCATTTTACATTTGTGTAAATCAGAATCCAAGTGAAGCATGCAAATTTCCAAAGGTTAAATTAGCTTCTAAATTTCTTTTGAACTATCATTTTACCTGCATGTCTTCATTTATTCTTGTGATACATTTTTGATAACATTAGAATGTCCTTGATTGCACTTTTGTAGGGAGCTTTAAGGCACTCCTTTGACTTCTTTACGCTGCTGTTGCCAAGTACTGTCCAACTGGTTCTGACGCAAATTGATACTCTGTACAACAGAATGAAAACTCACTCAGTTCTGTGCTGTGTTCACAATGGTTATTTATTGGATCTCCTTTGTAGCAGCCACTCTGTCAATTGATTTTTTTGGTGATCTTACTCTTTTTCACTGTTCTTCTACTTCAACCAGTAGAATGTCTTCTATAGGCACTGGATTTTCCTGATAACATATTGAAAGTAAGGGGACAATTTTCACCCCCCTTTCCTCTAAAGAGCATTCTGACTAAACTTCTTCCAAGAAAGATATGTGTGTTCTTTTGGCAGTCCATGGTATGTTATTAAAAAAAAAACTTTTATTGTGGGCTCTTACATCCATTATCACATTTGGACATATGCTGCCATCATCAATTTCATAGTATTCTCTTCCCACTTGAACCCTTGTTATCAGCTCCCCATTTCTTCCCCCTCCATCCCTGACCCACCCTCCCTCATGAACCCTCGATAAGTTACATATTATTATTTTCATATCTTACATTGTTCTCCTTCACCCCTCACCCACTCTTCTGTTGTTCATGCCCTTGCAAGAGGGTTTAGATGAATCCTTGTGTTCGAGTCCCCCTCTCTCCCCCCACTCTCTCCTAGTCCTCCTCGTATCTCTACTCTCATTGTTGGTCCTGAGAGGTTTACCTACCCTGGATTCCCTATGTTATGGGATCCTATCTGTAACAGTGTGCATGTCCTGACCTAAACTGATCTGTAAGGTAGAACTGAGGTTGTGATAGTGGGGGGAAGGATGCACCAAAGAACTAAAGGAAAGTTATGTGCTTCATTGGTGCCTTACTGCACCCTGACTGGCTCATCTTTTCCCTGTGACCCCTTTGTGAGGGGATGTCCAATTGTCTATGGATAGGCATTGGGTGTCCACTCCCTGCCACCCAACCTGGTGCCTAATCACATTGGCACCTCATGATCCCACAGGCTGGTATGCTTCTTCCATGTGGGCTCTGTTGCTTCTCAGCTATATCATCACTTATTTACCTTCAAAACTTTAAGACCACAAACACTATATCTTTTGACAGCCAGGCACCATAAGCTTTCTTCACCACATTTGCTTATGCATGCATTTTGTTTTCATCAATCATGTTGAGAAAGTGAGCATCACAGAATGCCAGATTGTTAGAACTAAATGTAATTTGTGTTGAGAAAGCAATTGAGTTGATTTTCAAGGTCCATCTGCAACCTTAATTCCCAACATTATATATTATATAGGAAAGTAAAGGGAAATAGAGGAAAGAACCAGGAGGCAAATGACACTGTAGTTGTTCCCTTGTATCTGGGTTGTTTTTCCCAACACCCCCCCCCCGCTTCCTTTCTCCCACCTCCCCTTCCCATGTATCCCCGGAACCATTTGTCCTGTTCTTTTCACATCCAAATGCTTTGCCCTGTCTATCTTATCTCGAGAGACATGCAGGTTTTCCATGACCACAATTCAAATGCTTTGATTCTTCTTGAGTCTTCATGGTTGAATGTCCAACTTTCACATGAGTATGAAATGTTTGAAAGTACCATGATTTGCAGCAAATGTACCATAGTCATCAAAGCAAAAGTACCTTTTTAAAAGGTTGAAATTCAACCACTAAATCTTTGTAAATTAGCTCTCTGTAGAGTTTCCATTTTCTTTTGATGCTTTCAGCATCATTCACTATTTTGCCCATAGAGTCCTTCAATATTTCAATTAGAGGCTTGGATGTTTTTCTGTAGTTCTTTCAGTTTCAAGTATACTGAGTGAGTTCTTTCTTTTCAGTTTTCTAACTCTAGCTCTTTCCACATTTGACTTTTCTATAACCTATAAATTAGAAAAGGGATCTAGAAATGTCATCAAATAAACATATACCATCAGCTTTTCTGTTTGCCTGTTTGTCTTTGATGATACTAACATAGCGATGAAGGTTTGTTTTCCTATCCAGAGACATATTGTTCATTGTTGCCTTGAGAAATAGCAGCCATCCAAATAAATGGCTATCAATAGATGAGTGTCCATATGAAATTGTAAAGGCAGCTTTTCTTTGAATACAAAACACACAACAGATGCCAGATAAGTATATTGAAGGCATAGATATAAGAATAGTTTTCATAAGTTAAGAAAGGTGAGATATTTGATAGAAGCATTCATTCATAAAATAATCTATGTAAAATGGGAATCAGAATATGATCATTATTATATTATTTCATCCTAATATTTCTGAGGAAATATAATTAACCCCAGGAGAGTAGTGGGGAATTACTATCTCCCCAATTTTTTTTAGTTCTTTTTTTTTCTTTGTGGGCATCACTGCCTCTGGTGGTTGTGGGAGCTACCCAGTGCTGCTCCTGAGAGCCACCACTGGATTTGAACTGCCAAGCCCGCGTGCTGCAGTCCTGCACTCAACCACTTACGCCACCAGGCCTCATCCTCTATCCCAAAATTTGTTTTAAAAATTCCAAGTGAACTTTTTACTATGGGATAGGAAGAGAAGACTGCTTGGAAAATTAGTCAACTGATTCAAAGGGAGCCTCTTTTGGATAAAGTAGTGAGTACAAAGCTGTAATTTAAAAATATCAATTTGTTCTTAGCTACTCAGATATTGCACAAAGAAACTACAGAAAGAACAAAAACTCAAATGCAGGATAAGCCTGCAAGTATGTAGACCATGTACAGTTTCAAAGTAGAAGACAACTATTATCTGGAACATTTGGAACAATATTATAGAGAATGGGGATTATGGCTAACCCTTAAATGATGGTTAGAATTAAATCACAAGGAAATGAGTGGATAGAACATTCCAGAAAATACAAATTGTGTGAACAAAAATGACTAGCTAGACCTAAAAGGAGTAAGTTCAAGGGACAGTGTCGAGTATACCCTTTAAACATAAGCATTGTGTTTAAATACATAAATGGCATTTTCAGGTAGTTCTGGAGTTAACTTTCAAGTCATCTTGGCCATTCCTAGGCCCAAGTTTCCTTGAATAAACTATTTCATTTCTTTAACACTAGTACAATATTATCAACTCGGTTTAGTTTCGCATTGTAAAAAAAAGTCAGGCAAGTGAAATTTTAAAGCTAAAAAAAGAGCCCAAGATTTAACGATGAAATATAGGCAGTAACTATAGTCCAAGTGAAAGGAAATGTGCATTTTCTTGGTTGGAGAACACTAATTATGAAAGACTTGGCAGAATTCTGCCACTCTTAATTGCATGCAATTAGCAAATTGACATTTTCAAAATTGACAGTGATCACAACTACAGAGCACAGTGAAATATCCTCCTACATGGTAGCTGGTCGGGTGGTCTGCTGTTCATCACTGAAAACACATCACTCTTCTTTCTCTATAAATTGCCTCTGCAATGACTTCTTGGACTGCATTTCTGTGTGTCTGAATCATGTGCATTTTGCATATACAAGTTTATAAGGAAAACTAACCCCTAAATTGGAAATGAGGTAATTTTTTTGCTGTCATCAGAGCAGAGAAATCATGAGCAAAACAATATTCTTTGAAAAGAACTCAGAGAGAGGTCATATTAGACAAACATTTCTGGTGGTTTTCCTGAAAGAGCTGAAAGTAGACTCACAGCATACTGTGATTGTTTTCTAGTGATATGCTTATATACAATTCAAAATCACAATGGTGTTTTCCGCACGTCATAGTAATTATTCATGCGGCAGTCTTCCATTAGAGGATATTTTGTGGAACAGCGGTTCTGCACTGTGCTGAAAACCACACAGACAACACTTGGACACTACCAGTGCCCCACGGAAGAAAAATAGGGCTTTCTACTCCTTTAAAGAGTTACAGTCTCAGAAATGCATGAGGACAGTTTGACACTGTCCTATAGGAGTGCTCTGAGTTAACATCAAGTCTATGGCAATGAGTGAGTGGGACTGGTCCTTGTTATCTTTGCAGAAACTAATGTATAGTGGCTGCCTGAAGGCAAACTCAGCGAAGCTTTCTTGAAGGAATAAAATAAAATAATTGCCATTTTATATTCTGATAAAGTGGAGAGGTTAGACATATCTTATGCAATCTCAAGTTATGGAAATGATATTATTTTGAGTTAGCAAGATATTATGTTTTAACGTAGCATTTTGTAACATATTCTAAAGGGTAGAAAGACAAATGCTACGTTTAATATTTCTTTACTAATGTTTGAAATGACTTATCCAAATTATCATATATTTTAATAAAAAATGGCCATTCTTAAACAGCTCACTCAATGGCTAGGTTGACATACTAGGGACCACATGGTTATTTGGCACAATGGTGTCACTATGAGCTAGGCGTTAGGCCGCTAACCATGAGTTGGTTGTTCATACCAACCAGCTACTAAGCAGAGAAAGATAAGTCAGTCTATTTCCCGAATATGTATATTTCCAGAAATCCTATGAAATAAGTGTTGTTATACTTTAACCTAAAAGCAGAATACTGAAAAGGAATCCTAAACTTCAGACAGTATGCTTTTTTATAACTAATTTTAGTGTGGTTAAAATAACAAATGTGGCTTGTTTTCTTTTAATTAGCATATCTATAATATATTTACATTTCAAAAATCATAAATGCATTGATATTGTTTTCACATCCTGATTACAGCAAAAATATTTGGGTACCTTTTTTAAGTTGTTGACAAATCAATTTAGTTAGAGGTCCTTATAATTTTGTTGTAGAATTGTGACAGTTTAAGGTTTAATGGAAAAGATCTCAACCTGACAACTCAGACTTTTTCTAAGTACAGGGTACTAGGATGATAAATGTACAAATTTACAAAATTCACATTTAATAATTACAAAAATGTTAAAAATTATTTTATATGAAAGCTTTGAGGTAAAAATATGTTCTGTATCTTTTAAAATTATGCCCTACAAATCACAAATCCTGGCCTTACAGAGAGGAGCAATTACATGGGTGCACAGTTTATGTTTATAAAAAAGTTTAGAAAAAAGATAAATATTCATAACTAAAATTGATAGAATGCTTAGAATGGTAATTATGTTACTGGTAAAGTTATTGCACCATTATTTGCTTCATAAACACCTTTTTGTGGTTCTGTCTTTGTGTTTCTGTTTTTCACGAGAGATATAATCACTATATGCCTGTTATTCTCTTGCTAGGACTGGACAAAGTGCCCAAAGACCTTCCCCCTGACACAACACTGCTGGATCTGCAAAACAACAAAATAACAGAAATCAAAGATGGAGACTTTAAGAATCTAAGGAACCTTCATGTAAGAACTTTATTTTTGTTTTTAAAGCTATACAATTTTCTAACTCAAAAAACATTTCCTAAGCTAAATCTAGAGAAGTCCCTGGGGAGAGAAAAGCCTCATATTTATTGCCCCTCAAAACAGCATCCACATAACTGAAGGTAAGTCAGCGAATATTGGTTCCAGTGCAAGCATACACAGATTACTGAAAATAAAAACTATCTAAACCAGTCTCTATCATCCGTGAATGTCTTCAGACAATTTCCCTTCATAACAAATACACTTATCTTAGTCTCCTCAGGGAGACTAAAACCAAAACAGTACCTTGAAAGAACATCTGGGCTAGTAAAACTTCAAGTCAGAAAGGTCATTCTCTAACGGTCACGGTCACTGTTTTATGTTTTGCTTTATGCTTCCAAAGGGATGATATTGCTATATTTTCTCCTAGAACACAGGATAATCACAGAGGCTGACGTATTAGTCTGGGTAGACCAGAGTAACAAATTCATTAATATGCATATGTATATAAGAGAGAGTTTTATATAAGGGTAATTGTACATTAAGAAAACATCTCAACCCAGTCCAGTCCAAGTTCCTAAGTCCAATGCTAGCCCATGTGTCCAATACCAATCTAGAGAGTTCTCTTCAATCTCACAAAACTCATGCAATGATGGCAACTGTAAAAGGATCATAAGCCAGTGGTTTTTGATCCAGTGGCATTGTAAACATCTCAGCATGGTCAGGGGTCTGTACATGGCTTCTCGGGCTTCAGAGGTCTGATTGTATCAGGGTAGGTCCATGTGGCTTTTCCAGTCTTCTCAGCTGGCATGTCTCCCAGGGAAGACAGCAGAGAGAGGGAGGTGTGTTCTGTCTCCCAGAAGGAAGTACAGATTTCCCAGAATTCTCAGGAGAAAGCCATTCCCACAGAGAGGCCTCATTGACTATCTCCAGACTGACAGTTTAGACTTCACGCTTACACACTTAATCCTAAAATTGACAATAATATAACTATCACAGCTTATTAGAAAGAAACTTTAAGAAAATTGAAAACTGTATTGGTGAGAGGAAGAGTAGGGAACTTGTAGTGGATACCACCACACCCCTTCACTCCTGCACGTGCACACATGCACATGCACACAATTCACAGCAATGCACTTGCTCATTCTGAGAAGGCAGTCCTATAAGAATTTCACTGGGAATTCTTACCCCATTCACCTTAGTAAAGTGACCAGATTTTAACATTGGTAATTGATGGTGGGGTGGGGTGGGGGTGGGGTGGTAGAAGGGGTATAGTCCCTTCCCGCTCTCCCACCATTCCCTACCTTGTTGTGCATTCTTTCCAAAAATTGGGACTTTTTAAAAATGCTGTGAGACATGGGGGACACTGTTTAAAATTGAGACTGTCCTGCCAAAAGCAGGATGTCTGGTCACTGAGCCATGATGGAAACATCTGGTAGAACTGAGCAAAGTGCCTTAAAAAGGACATTAAAAAGGAAACTATTTGGGTCTCTTTAGAAACCCTAAGATACAGTTTTAATGGTGCATAAATTGAAGGACCCAGAATTCCTCCAGAAGGGTTAAACCAAAAAACAAATAGATAAGCTCTCTGTCATCTAGTCAATGCTAGTTCACAGCAATCCTCTTTGGGTTTCTGAGACTGCAATTGTTCACAGCAGTATAAAGTGCAGTCTCTTTCCCGTAGAGATGCCGGTGATTTGGAACTGTGAGTCTAATATGACTCTCAGCCCCATACCTAACCACCACACACCCTGCGTTCCTGCCTTCAAATATCCAAAGTCACCTATAAAGGATATTTCAAGGAATAATAGCTTCACAGTCTAATCATTTTGTTTAATAAATGTTTCTATAATTTTATAATATATTTTCTTTTCTTCATAAACTATCATAATATCAATACTTATTGCAATAAATAGCTTTATATCTTGTCTCTTATGGTTTTATGAACATGAAACTTAACTTTTTCCCAAGGATATTTTACTTGATAGAACAAAAAAAAAATCAGTGTTGTGATTTCATTAGCTATTTTGTTTTAGTTCACTCATACTCTGAGTGCTACAAATGACCAACTAAAGACTCAAAGATTGTCATTAGGAAAAGAGGGGTAATTGTTCATGTCTCACTTAGTAATTCTACTTTTAATCATATATAAACAAAAATCAAATTCACTCGATTAAGTCTAACCTAACTTGCGGCAACCATGTTGGACAGGGTAGAACTGCCCCTGTGGCTTTCTGAGAGTTAGAGATGTTTTGATTTTTTTTATATGTTGTGATTTTTATGTCTGTTTGTTTTGGCAGTCTGTAGACTTTCTATTCTTTATAGGAGTAGAAAGCCTCATTTTTGCCCTAAGTACAACAACTAATGGATTCAATTCAAACGGCTAACCTCCCAGTCATCAACCTACCATGTAACCTCTATGTTATCAGGACTGCTAGTAAATGTCTACAGATATTATTAAAATATATTAAAATATATATAGAACTGTCAAGTCAGCCCTGAACCATTGTGACCCACCGTGATTTTATATTCAGAGTTTCAGATGCTACATTCTCATTTATGCTTTGAGATTTTTTCATTCACTTATATCTACCTTATTGTACTGTAATATATCCAGTCTTTCAAATTAGTTTCAGTATAGTAGAAACTTTATACTTTATGAGTGAACTATTTGCAAAATATTATCAGAGCCAATAAGACTTTCTGAAGAATCCTAGCTTTCTTGCTCTTCATGTCACCAGAAAACTAGGGAAATGTGAGTCGACCTCTTGGCCTATGTTGGATTCTCACGGTAACTGGTGGTATAGTAGTTAAGCTGCTAACCTAAAGTCCAATAGTTCGAAACCACCATCTACTTTGGTAGGGAACAAAAGGACTTTCTACTCCAGTAAAGAATTATGTCTTAGAAACCCACAGGGACACTTCTACTCTGCCCTACAAGGTCGCTATGAATGGAATCGACTCAATAGCAATGTGTTGGAGTTTATTTAGTTTTTGTATGTCTGTTTGTTTTGGAGCTCAGAGACCAGAACCCACATTTCAGATGAGAGATAATGGCCCCAAAAGGGGAAGAATGAATTCAATTGTCACTTGAAGACGGCATGCTCCCAAAGCAAACTTCATTTGTGTCATGGTTGTTATTATGGTTGTCTTGAAGTTGGTTCCCACTCAGAGTTAATGCCATGTACAGCAGAGTGCAATCTTGGTCAGACTTTGTAATCGTCACATTCCTGCCAATATGGGAGCCCATTATTGCAGTTGGTGTGTATGTCCACAGTACAAGAGGAAAGAATCTTGTCATCTATGCTCCTAAAGAGCACTCTCATGGTACTTCTTTCAAGGCATATTTGTTGTTCTTCCTGAAGACTGTGGTTCATTTAATAGTCTTGCCCAATGAATCAAAGACATCAGTCCTTCATGTTCAACATCGCATTTATATTTTTGCACTTTTAACAATGTAGAGAGGTCTTTGGCAGAAGGTTTGGCTGATGCAATAATTGTTTCATATCTTCACTGCTCCTTTCACAGCCCTATCATATATAAGATCACAAATCAGAGCCAACTAGATGACAAGTAAAAATAAGTTGTAAATGGAAATGTTGTATGACTTAGTAAACAATAAGACAGATAAGAATACAACTGGCAGGAGCTGAGCCCCGGAGGCATAGTGGTTGTGTGTGGGACTGCGGCCCACTAGGATGGAGGTCCAATTCCAGCAATGGCTTCAGAGGAGCATAGGTTGGGCATCCTACTCCCACCACCAGCGGGCAGTGATGCCCCAAAACAAAAAACAAAACAAAAAAGAATACAATTGGCAAAAAACAAAACAAAAAAGAATCCAAGAGCGAATTCACTCAAATAGGCACACCTTATTTAAGCAGCTATATATTTATTAAGGCACTCAAGTCCACATGAAAACTAGCATATAAAATAACTTGATCTGTGAGATGATCATGATGAGTCTCCCACCCACACTATACATTTTTTACATATTCTCAGATATATACATTTATTGAAAAATCATAAATAAAACCCAAACATACATGAGTGCCAGGCTTTATATAAAGCTATTTTATCCATATTAAGTATATGAAAGCATACATTTTTGAGAGTGTGAAAGAAGAATGTAATCTATTCTCTTTCTTTTAATTTCATCCTTATATGAGCAGTAAATAGACACTTCATGCTATCTGTGGTTTGTTGTTGCAATCAAGTTGTTATGACTCATGTTGGACCATGTCAGAATAGACCTGAATTCAGAAGTGTTTTTAAGACTGAATTTTCAGAAGGAGGATACCAATGCATATTTAATGTAAATAATAGAGGTGTTAATGTCCAAAACAAAGAATATGAAAGTTTTAATATATCTATAGTATATTCTGGTCAGGACACTTGTATACTTTTGAGTTCAATTTTAGATAAAACATCAGAGAAAAGATATTAAGATTTGAGCATCCTGAGATGGATGATCCTGGGGAAAGGGAATCTGGAAATCATGTGCTATAGGCAAAGTAAAGGGGGTACATTGCTTTCTAAATTACAGAAAATTAATGTCACTAAGGATCTATTAGAATGGTTGTTAAAGAGAAAACAAGTATATTAATCGTGTTCAAGTATTTCAGAGAAATACAATTGTCCTCAAGGTTTTAAAATAGTTAAAGAGTTAGAGCTTTCATAAAAGAGACAGATTTATCTAGTAAGGAGTGACCTATTTGAGACATGAAGAGTTCCAATCCCTTATATTGCATAGCATAGAACTGCATTCTTAAGTTTGGGAGTATCGACAAAATAAACTCTGAATTTATATCCATGCATTTACTTTAGTCATTCAAGAAAACAATAGTGGGAAATAGATTATGGATAAGAAATGAAATAATGAAGCTAAATATATTAAAAATTTATTCAGGAGGGGGTTTTATTAGAATGAGAAATATAATCTAGGTGGAAATATTACAATATAAAACAGGCTTGTACACTATGTAAAATAATCTATTACAGAATTAATATAATCAATACAATATTTAGTCAAGAAAATTTAAAACAAAGTAAGGAAAAATAACCATATTTTAATAAAAGAAAATATAGAAGGTTTTTTGAGGAAGCATGTATCATATTAAGAATCTACAAGGACAATTAATAAAAATAATAGCATATTCAAAAATCATAGTCTACAGCCATACCACCCTGAATGTGCCTGCTCTTGCCCTAAATCCTAAAGTCAACTTATAAAAATGCCAAAATAGTATAACTAGTGAGTAGTATGGGCACCAAAGCAGGGGAAAATCAGATATTATTGTTGATTAGGTTATGTGTCAGTGTTTTAAGTACATGTATGGCAAAAGGTTTACAGAATGAGTAGAATTTTCAAAGCTAGCCTAAATAAAGGAGACTTTCTGAGAAGGAGGGGGAACGGGGAGCAGAATAAACAATAAGACAAATGAGAACATGGTAGGCTAGCCTGCAGGACATGGACGCAGACCCAGCCAGGATAGGGTCGAGCTAGTGCTTTTGAGTCTTGAACTACTGAATCCAAGGCTGAGACATTAGGCCTGAACAACAATGTGTCTCCTCTCCAATCTGTGCTAAGGTTTCACTGGAAAAGACCTAATGATAACACTGTTATTATCTATTTAAATTTTCATTGGCGAGATAGAGTGATATTAAATATTATATATTATCCCTTTAAATAGAATATTTTTAAAACTTCCTTTTATTTCCATAAGCATATATCAACACTAATTTTTAGGTTTGAAATTTTCTGCAATTCTAAATACCTTTATAATATGATTATGATCTGAAGAATTCACTTAAACATCTTTTTTACTTAAATAAAAAATACCCCGTTTTATGGTGCTCTCATTAAATCGGTAATAAGATGCTCTTTCTTCTCCCAAGTCTCCTTCTAAGTATGCTCTCAGGCAATCAACATCTTGATGGACTCTTTCCAGTTCAAAGAACTCATCAGAAGACAGGAAGAGAGGGGTCTATTAGAGCTTCCAACTGCTCAGGGAGCATTAAACTGCTATTTTCTCTTACTCTTTCACTCGTGATCATGTATATTCTGGTTATTATGAAAACAAACATAATCATTTCCACTTGGAAACCCAGATTTCAAAGAAGGAGATAAATGAAACTTTTGTAAGGACCAAAGTAGAAAAAAATATAGCTTAGAAATGATATTTTGTCTTTACTAGTCTTATCTATGTGTAACTATGTAGCTAATTATGAATGATTCACACCTTCTAACAGGTACTGTAAAGGTCTATATATGGAACTCTGATGGTCCTCTAGGGGAAAGCACTTGACTGCTAACCTCAAGATCTGTGGTTCAACTCCATCAGTTACCCTCCTGGAGAAAGATGGTATTATCTGCTCTTGTAAAGCTTCACAGCCTCACACATTCCAAACAGTCACTATGTTTCAGAATTGATTCTGTGTAGTGATTATAAGTGGTAGGAAGGTAGGTAGGTAAGTAGGTAGAGAAAGAAAGCCACATAAGCTGTAAAATAATGAAAAATAACATATTTTTACATTCTATATATGTTTCCCTTGAATAACCATCTATTAATAATCTATTGAACTAACATTTTAAAAATTGTCAAAATCTGAATTTTCAAAAACACTTATTTAGCAAATACTATAAACCTAAATTGAAAAAAACTACAACTAGCATATGTTTTGTAAGACAGCATTTCCAAACCTTGTCTCACACACTTTGGACATGTTATCAGGAGAGAATAGTCCCTGGAAGAGGACATCACACCTGGTGCACTAGACACAAGAAAAAGAGGAAGACTCTATGATATGGACTGGTACAGTGGTTGAAATGATAGACACAAATATTACCCTTATGAAGAAGACATGGAAGTGGACAGTATTTTACTCTGTTTACATGGGATTGTTACAAACCAGAGCTGATTTAAAGCAACCTCACAACAACACAGAATCCTGGTGGAATAGTGTCTTACAACTTGGTGGCTAACCACAATGTGAGTGGTTCAAACCATCAGTGGGATAAAAATGAAACTTTCTACTCCCATAAAAATGTACAGATTATGCAATTCACATGAATTACATTTTTTAATTTCCAGTATACTTATTAAAATACAACAAAAATAACCTCTAATGTCACCTTTAAATCAAATGAGGTTCTTATCATTAGGTGCCATCTCTTTCAGTTGCTTAGTCACCCTAGGTGCAACATAGCAAAATGCTCTCCAAGTCTAATAACTGTGTTAGAAGCCATGGGCACAGCCACTGTCAGCCCATCTCGTGGGGTCCTCCTATTCTTCATCTCCTCTCTCCTTTCCTAAATATGAACTCTACCTATCACTATCTTCCCTTCTAAGGAGTTTTCTGGTACACCTATTTTGTATAAGAATATTGCTAAATTAGCAAAGAGGATATGCCTTGAGTATTACGTTCTTTCAAAAAATTATCTAGATGTGAAAAATGAACAACCAATTGAAAGATATAGATGAAAACCTTAATGAACAATGTGTTTATTAATGATGGTGAAATGATTTGGAAATGGATATCGAGAAAAATCTCAGAGTTTGAAAAAAGAATGCCACAGATGGTTGCATATATAAATTGTTGAACTGACATGTTTTTTGTATAGATTTTTCCAACATTTTAATAATTTTTGAACATTGTGAAGTATTGTCATCTGATAATCTTCTCCTTCCACAAAATATGAATAATAGGAAGACAAAAGAAGAAATGGGCTACAGTATAATCGATGTTCATTTGGCAAATATTTGAAAAAGATTGCATTCAATTTTGCAAGGCTGCTGGGAGGTTTTATTCTCTTATATTTCTGGGATAATTGTGCTCACCTTTTTGCAGGAGAATCCATGATGCCAATTAAAAAAGATGGATTTTGACATTGAAACCTGGCTGAGGAACACCTGTGGTGGTACCAGGTTTTTCTTGGGACACTTACATAAACCTAGTAATTAATTTTAGTATACATGAGTCTTTCTGTGTGGCATATCATACATGTTTACCTTTCTCCCGAATTCTTAAAATTTTCCAATTCCCTGCCAGTCTCATGAAAGGTTTATCAGTCTAGACACTTGCTTGATAGATGTAGACAATTTAGGATTTAGGATGACATTTTTATTCTTCCTCTATAGGCATTGATTCTTGTCAATAACAAAATCAGCAAAATCAGTCCTGCAGCCTTTACACCATTACTGAAATTGGAACGACTCTATCTGTCCAAGAACCAGCTTAAAGAATTGCCAGAAAAAATGCCCAAAACTCTTCAGGAGCTGCGTGCCCATGAGAACGAGATTACCAAAGTTCGGAAAAATGTGTTCAATGGAATGAATCAGATGATCGTCATAGGTATGTATTTTCTGGTAACTTGAAGACCACAGTTTAAGTTTCTCCTTACAAAATTTCAAGTGAGCTTTAGCTCCAGAAAGGTACCTAAGCCAATATGCCTTAAATCTATATCAATTAGAACAGCATGTGCAGGAGAAATTTGATTTTGATTCCATAATTTCAAAGAATATTTTATTCTTTCTCTTAGAGGAACAGAGAAGACAGAGAAAAAATTAGATATGAGTGCTAAATATGTGGGATGCTTATGCTTAGAGATGCTGGTTATGCCTTTTCATTGTGTGAATTCATTGTGTTTTGAAGAAGATTTGCCTTGAGCAATTATGTATTATTTATTGGATCATAAATTCTTAATGTTTTTTCTACACATGTAGAAAAATGTAATTTTATAATTTACTTATAAAATTTAGACACAATAAAACTTTAGACACAAATAATTTAAAGATTTTAAATTAACTTAAGATAATAAAGACAACTTCAGTGGTCAAGTCAGGAAAGCATCCGACTGCTACCTGCAAGTTTGGTGTTCAAAGCCACCATCCACCTCAAAGAAGAAAGATGTGGCTATGTGCTCTCATAGAGATACTTTTTGTGGTGCCAGAATTGAATTGCTATGGCCATGATTTTTATTTTTCTGGCAATTCAATTCTAGGCATAGGGGTGGTCCAATAACCTTTGCTTTCATTGATTTCTGGATAAACCTATTTATACACTAAATTTATGGTTCATTTTGTTTTCCCACATTTCATTTTTCTTTGTTTAAATATGGGAAAATTTCATTTGTTTTTATATTCCATTGAGGAGGACCTGTAGTTACTATTTTGCTTTTCTCTCCAGCTTCTGACACAGATCTTGAGTAAAATGATTGTTAAAAGAGTTTTTATTCTGACTCCTATTATTCTCATATTCTCCTCTGAAATGTAGAACTTGGCACCAACCCACTGAAGAGCACAGGGATTGAGAACGGAGCCTTTCAAGGAATGAAGAAACTCTCTTACATCCGTATCGCTGACACCAATCTTACCGCAATCCCTCAAGGTGACCAAACAGGCTCCCATGTGTTTTGAATATCTCATTTCAAAGCCTTTGATGCTTGATTTTTTTATGAAATTTGAATTTTGTTTGACACTTATTCCTGACTCTTCTATCTTAGTGTTCGAGTATGTCCACCTGAGCTCTGATTACTTCTTTATTCCTTCTGATATCTCAAAAGAATGTGGCTCAAGATGCACTTTAATCCTTTAGATGGAACCTGTGTTATTAACAGAATGGCTTCTCCGGCCACATTCACATTCCAGAAGCGAGGTTTGAGAATGTGCATGATTCTCTTAGTTCTAGAACTATATGACAGACATCTAAGACATGTGTGTGTGATCTGTAACCAGCTCCTGCCTTGAGAAATGACTTTTAAAGAATGTGTTGTGGCATGCGTGCATGTTGAGTTACAGTGATGAGCATCAAAGACATGCTCTCAGGAGACCATACAAGATGTCTGTGTGGAGATGGCCAGGGGAGCAACTTTGCTGCACAATGGACATGCAGTGTCTTTCTCTGAGCTCACCCCAGAAAGAGTGATGAGAACACCCAGAATAATTACATCAATTCACAAAAGAAAGGATAATTTTATAATACATAGAATCACGATCCAGCCAAGATGACATAGTTGGAAGGGAAACAATTCAATCCTTAACAATGAGTTTAAAATGTGAAGATACTTTTAAACAGAGGGTCCTGGGATACATGAATGTATTTATGCAAGTCAGCCAATTTCCTTACAAGGCCAAACTTTTAGTGAATTCTGCTTCAACTTATGACATTTCAGTTATTATTATCTGAATCAGACAACCCACAGTGGCCATCATTCTTATTTAATAGTAATGATTATATATTATAGATAAGACATTAGTAGCAATTGCAGATGGAGAAAGACAAGTAGATTAATAATGCACCTTTATCAAGCAATAAAGCATTTTAATATTTAGTTATTAGTCTATTATAAACAAGTAATTTTATGTATCCCCATTACAGTTATGTTCTAAGGAAATACATGGTCTTTACCATGCTTTATAGATTTCTTATTTGTGATATTGCTCACTTTCTAAAAACTATCTGGACAATTATTCACTAATAAGCATATCATCGATTGCAAAAAAAAAAAACACTTTACTAAGTTGAAAAAACATTCGCTCCCAACTTCCACAAAACTCATTGTCATTAAACATTGAGAAAATTTAGATTCAGAGTGACCCTAAAGGGTTTCCATGGCTATAAGTATTTATGGAAATAGATAGCTTTATCTTTTTTCTGCAGCATAGCTGATGCATTTGAACCATGGAACTTGTAGTTAAATTGGTATCATCACCAACATTCCTTAAGATTGAATCCTTTTTTAATAATTCAATATTCATAGGAACTGTCCCATAAATAATTAAAATATATTTCATATAAATTCCTTTTATTATCTGTGTATGTACATATAGAATTGATACATATGAAAAATGAATCAGGAACTAGTAGAATTACTTTTCACAGAAGGCACATGATCAAATATTAAATCTCTTGCCTAAAAATACATCACTTTAGGAGGTAAAGAGACTGTCTTTACCACTACATTATGTTGCCAGAAGCCTCACAGTAAATATGTCCCATAAAATTTCCCTAGGTAACATGTTTTATCTTGTAGCAAGTGCCAGGCATTGTGCCCAATTCTTTTGATGATTTTTTTAAAGTTATTCTCCAAACAGTCCATTCGCACTCAGTTATTATCATCTTTGCTTTACACTTTAGGAAAGTGAGGTTTCACAAGATTAAAGAGATAGTATTCAATCCAAGGAATCAGAAAATGGTGGAACTAGGAAGGCAGCAGATCAACATCAGAGTGCATGTACCTGCTCTACTCTGCATCCGTATGTGTCATTGACTTACACATTTTCCTTTCCTAGGATGGACACCTTCCCTTTGCCTAGACCCTCCCTACCTCCTAGGGAGTTGACTTGCCGGCACTCTTGCCTCTCTCGCATGGAAACAGAAAGGCAGAGTGTCATGTAGGGATTGTAGCATCGTTCTCTTGAATCTAAGCAATCTGGGTTTGATTCATCTAGTGTGCTAGAGGGTGTCTTTAGACAAAAATATTTAATTCTCTGAAACCTCAGTTTTGTTTTCTGTCAATGGTGGTATTAATAACACTTGTCCTCTGTCGATTATTATGAGGATTAACTGCTATGAAGCCTGCAATGTGGGCCCTCGTAATGCTGTCAGGTAAGTGTTGGGTTGTGGTTCAAAACCAAAGGAGGAGGAGGTGACCCATCTGCTCTCATTGACAGTTGCAATTGACATTAGGATGCAGCAAACCTCTGACACATGGGCCAATCGTGCCCCTTACAACACTATAAAAGTATTTGATGGCCATAAACCTAGTTTTACTAAAAAATGAAGTCAGCATTATCTAAATAATAAGCTTTAAATTATTTCCAATTTTACCCCAGAATCATGTGTACATACCAAAAGCACCACACTATGACTCGAGAGGCCGTGACCGACGACACCTGGACTAGATGACACTGGGTTGGAAGGTGCACACACGGTACCTGGCCAACAAAAATAATTTTTGAAATCTCAATACACATATGTGTGTATACATATGCATATATTTTTAAAAAAGGAATAAAAATTAACTGAAGTTTTGACTATCGCTAAATATTTCAGGGCACAGGGTAAGGCTATTAAATGTTTTATTTCATAATTAGACTTTATGTTTCTATGATTCTTTTCTGCAAATCAGGGAAATAACACCTCCAAATGGAAGGCATGTAAAAACTAGGTAATACTGATGGATGGGATTATTGGGAGGATTAGCTGATAGAAAACTTGTAATGAAGGCCTGGGTAACACTACCATTGTCAGGTCACAGACGTTGTTTAAAAAACCTTTCTAAAGGGAAAAGAAGAAAAGATACATTTTCAGTTTACTTGTTTTATACTTATATGCTTTACTTTTGATTGTATTAAACAAGTTACATTCATTCTAAAGAGAATCAAGTGATTGAAATCTCTTGTTTCCATAGTGATATGATTTCTTAATATAGATTCATAAAGACAAGGCACATTTTTTTCATTTCGTCCAGTTAGCTGCATGCTACTTTAATTTCCTTTTGGCCATCACAGAGCCTATTGCATTTCTTACTTGGGTTGTGAAAATTGTAACTTCTTCGAGCCTTTACTTTTTCATCTATAAAAAGGAGTTATTCAGTTATTAATGAAGCTCATCAGTTAATTTCCTTACTTTCCATATGTACAGATAAAATTGCACTAGCTAACCTATAAGTAATATGTTGAATATGGTTTTGTTTTAAATGATAGTTCAAATGCTTATCACTCTTCTTCAAAATTTATATATCTTAAGAGTGTCAGTGCTTGCCATCAATAATGGTGAAAGAGAATATGAGGAGTTAGTGTTAAACTACACCTCTGCAATTATATCCTAATTTAAATGTTGTGAAGATTTAAAAAAGCTCAGTTGTGCAAAACTCCATGCCAGGCACCAAAAAGAAGTCTCTTTTCTTATCATCTCCCCAAACCAGGACAGAACAACTCAGAAAAATAAATATTCATTGAAGTGTAAGGTGAATTGAGCACTTACATTAAACTGATAGAACACTATGATTTGTAATGGTAATTTCAGGATGAACATAATCTGTGATGTTCCAATTTTGTATCCTTATGGATAGAAAGCAAGAGTGCCATGGCAATCCAAAGTCAGTTCTACATGTAAAACGTCTCCACATTATTTGCACATTATGTTGCTACTACTAAAATTGGAACAAGGTGCTACTTAAAATGTTATTCGAAAGCATAGCACAAATTCAAATAGCAGAAGGAAATAAAAATAAGGTATTTAAATTTCAATATCTGCATTATAAAATCTTTAAGAATTTGATTCATTTCAGGAGCATTGTCCAGAGGGGTAGTGAGTACTTTGGGTCTAAAATGGACTCTTCATACAATCTACCTGTGACAGAGCACTTAAGAGCAGGCCTCTGCATGTCTCGTTTAGAAAGGAGCCTTTTGCTTTAAAAGTTTTTAGTAACATTTAGCTTTTTCCAAACATACATTGGGGAGACATTGTGTTTTCATGAAAAGTGGATTTAGGTCAACAAAACGGTGTCAGTTATTAATGAAGCTCATCAGTTAATTTCCTTACTTTCCATATGTACAGATAAAATTGCACTAGCTAACCTATAAGTAATATGTTGAATATGGTTTTGTTTTAAATGATAGTTCAAATGCTTATCACTCTTCTTCAAAATTTATATATCTTAAGAGTGTCAGTGCTTGCCATCAATAATGGTGAAAGAGAATATGAGGAGTTAGTGTTAAACTACACCTCTGCAATTATATCCTAACAATTTCAAGGGCAAACATTCACTAGCCATAAACATAAATCCATGTTTTTATTTAGTTAACCTATTTTAGAAGAAAACATAGTACTACTTTAAGAAAAGCATGCTATCAGAAAGAAGAGTGGCTGAAGTCTGAAATGCTTGTCTTTAAATGAGGAGCCATCTAGGTGAGCTTTCGGACTGAGCTCACATGGAAAGAACAAAGCAACTCTTGGGATCCAAGAACAGTAAATAATAAGCTCCAAGATGGCAGAAGGACTTGGCTTAGAGGTCCAATCCAAAGTTCTTGGTTTCCAAAAGGCTGTGGGAGGCAGGGAAAGCCCAAGGTCCACTTGCAGAGTCCACACACCAATCAAGCCTCCTTTAAAGGACCTCCAACTATGGATGAGGGTAATGAAGAGTCATGCCCTCAGAGACTTGGAAAAGTCAATTGTTGAAGATGTAGTTGGGGTAAAATTTAACAGATTATCATAAGTTCACGTCTTTTGACCAGTTTTTAAAATTAGTTCTAGCTAGTTTGTGTTAACTTCTATTTCCTTTTAAACTGGTATTTTTTTTTGGTGTTTTATCTGGCTGTCATTATTGTTGTTCTTTGGTGTGATTTTCCATATATGAAATCCAGCATAAATTTATAGAGGCAGTTCCTTGAGGTTATGGCGGGGTAGTTGGTGGGATAGAGAGTGAGGGGGGGTGGTTAAGAATGATGAGTACAAGATTTTGAAAACTGTCTAGAATCAATTGTGATGCTGATTGCACAACCTTTGGTAACATATTTAAAACTTTGAATTGCATGATACCTGAATTATGTCAATAAAACTGTTCAAAGTAAAAAATGAAAAACCAATATATCTATTTAGAAAAAATGACAGAAAAAGATGAAAAGCCACACCAAATCTTTAAAGTTATAAATCTTTAAGAAAACTAAGTGTAGTGTCCTCCTCAAGTTTTTCTCCATATTGGGGTTAAAAGATTTATCTATTATTTTAGCATCTTGTATGTCTATGCTCTAGGACTTCCTGCTTCCCTTACTGAATTGCACCTTGATGGCAACAAAATCACCAAGGTTGACGCAGCGAGCCTGAAGGGGTTGAATAACCTGGCTAAGTAAGTAATATTGTTACATGATGCTTTTCAATACAGTGACTAGTGCATGAATAGCATATGCCTGCTCAGAATTCAAAACATGGCAACTGATATTTAATGATATTTTATTATTTTCTTGCTTAAGGCTTATACAGAACATCAATTTTCCAATGAGCAATTTCTACACAAGGTGTAATGACATTGCACACATTCTTGCTATTTCATTTATGACAGCTATATTTGTTTGTTTGTTTTTGGTTTTGGCATCACTGTCCTCTGGTGGCCATGGGAGGTACCCAGCCTTGCTCCTGCTGGATTTGAACTGCCAAGTCAGTGGGCCGCAGTCCGGCACTCAACCACTAAGCCACCGAGGCTCAGCCTATGACAATGAAATTTGAACCGTAACTTTTTTTTTCAGTTGTTAATAATCTCAACTGCAGCTTTAATCATTTTATCTGGAGAAAATATTCAATAAATGACATACCTAATAATAGAAATCAAATTGACCTTATATTTTTATGAATGCCATACTTTTTAAGGATATTTCTATTTCCATGCAATATATTCTGATTTAGTTTTATAAAACAGAAATCTAACAGAATTACAATGTAGTAGCCCAAATTTGAAAATATATTAAAATGAAAAGTATTAGGAATATGGAACACATTCTACATATTATTAGACATTTTATGATGGGCTCCTCTAGCCCCTTATTATCAGTAGAGTTAAAAAAATACAATGTCTCTAATAGGAAAAATGGCATTTTAGACCCTTTTTAACTTATATTTTTAATTCTCTATCTTGTCTTCTAACATAACTTGTGTTTTGTGGAAGTCTAGAAAAGTAGTAAGAATAGTAAAGTGCTGTCAAAACTCCTTCAGATATACTGTCTTCAAGGGATATACCGTTCTTGATTGACCTATAAATGTTTCCACAGAAACACAAAATCTATGCCTAATGACTCATTCCTTTTCAGTATATGAATTTCACAGTACACAAATAAATACTATGTATGTGCAGATATATGTATATATATGGCATCAATAAGTCCAGATTGATATGTAATGCAGTTTTCTCTTTTGTTTGAATATTTATGATTGACCTAATGAATGGTGAGAGTTTAATGTTAGAATGTGTTTATAAAATAGCTACAATGCATTACACTGATGTCTCAAAATTTGCCAGCTAGTGTTATTTTAATTATGTTTTTAATATAAATAACACTTTCACAATACTAACAAAGTATAGTATATAGCTTTCTTTCTTTAATATGTCCCTCAAGCTAAAGGAAAATGTGGGAAGATAAATTGCATTGCATATCATCTCTAATTATATTTATGATAGCTTAGTTTATAACAATAGCTGTAATAATGATAACTACTATTATTCAGGAGATCTAGTGGCACAGTGCTTACACAATGGCCTGTGATCTGAAACGTAACCCGTTTGAAACGCCCAGCTGTTCTGCAGAAGAAAGAATGACTTTTCTACCTTTATAAATAGTTTGAGTCCTAGGAAACTCACCGCGCAGTCCCACCCTGTCCTATAGAGCTACCACCAGCCAGTCATAGTAAGAATGAATAATATTGTAGAGTTCTGAGTAAATCATTCATCCTACATATGTTCTCCAGAAATGTTCCCTTTAGTATATAAGTGGAATGGAAGTTTTAGAAATTCTAAATTTAATATTCATTCATGTCATATATATGGAATCTAATAGAAGCATAGAGAGCTGCCAGACTTTTTTAATGTGCAAAATTCTGATTTCTAGTCAATGGTATGTGTAATTCCACTTATTAAATTAGAGCAGATTCTTACCAGCTAGACAAACTTTCCCAACTCAATAGTTTTTTTTTAACACATTACTTTTTGGATCAAATCCAGAAAAATCTGTCAATTAAAAACATGAAATCCTTATGCTGTTTACTTCTTCTTAATGTTGGAACATGATAAGCATATTGGTGGTGGAAATGAAAACTGTGAAAAGAATAAGTGTCTTAGAATATTGTTGCAGAGAAAATATTCAGTGGCTTACTCAGGAAAACTGGTTTACTCAGCATACTGTCTGCCTCTGCAGAAATTCAAAATGATTATCAGGTCAATTTCCCTTACTTCTACTAAGAATATCAATCCTCATATCCCTAGCTAAGCTAAAATAGTCTTCAATGAGGAAAGCATCATTATACAACCCTGTTTCCACTACCCCTCATAATGCCTGCATTTGCATAACTCACAGAAATATGACTCTCAAAAACATCTATGAAGTGTATTAGAAACCTAGCTGAACAAATTAAGTGTCCTTGAATATATTATTCAGACTATTTTACTCCTCTAATACATGTGTTACTCCAAAATGAAATGGCAAATATGTTTTGTTGAGGTGTTTTCAAAATTAGGAAACAAATTCTGGAATGGAAAAAGGGAAAAAACAGAATTTAGAAATGATTGCCTTTGTGGTAGAGAAAAACAGTATGTTTCAGAAACAAAATGCCAGGCTGATCACAGCTAAGCGCAAGTAGGTGAATAATTGCTGTAGCCAGTCAACTGTAAATGTAATTACTTCAAACCTCAAGCCAAAGTTGAAAGGGGAGTCAAACAATTTCCAAAAGTTGTTAAAGACCAGAAATGGCTTCAAATAGGTAGAAATTGTCTTACAAAATATACCCAAAGACTATTCCAATGGTATTTGAGTGTACCCCAAAGATTGTCTTTTTCATTTGCTGGCTCATTCTGGCTCTGTTCCATTTCCATTTTGATTCATGTCTGAAATCTCCTTTGGGTCATTTTGGATTTATACCACCTCTTGACATAGTAGCATGTTGGGCTGAAAACCAAAAAATTGGAAGTTCGAACAATCCCGCTGGCCCACGAGTGAAAGATGAAGACATAGTCTTCTGTACAGATTTACAGCCTCAGGAACTCAAAGGGACCACTCTACTCTGTGTGATAAAGTTCCTAGGATTTGATGACAGCCTTTAGGTTTGATTTTGATTTGTCTGTGCTTTTGATTCCATTACAGTCTTATAATGTTAACCAGATTGGTTTTGTCTCCAAATGTATTTGTTTGTTTGTTACTAGCACTAAAATCCCACTTATTTGGAAGCAATATTATATCAGTAGAATTCTCAAATATTTTGCAAAAAAAATAGATAAGCCAAGCATTTGAATGTATTAAACTTGAAGAGGAGATTATTTATTCATATAATAAGAAGTGTGGTGAAAGAAGCCCGGAGACAGAGCGTTAAGTAGACTGGTGAGGTAGCAATCCCAAAAGGTTGGCACCAGGTAAAGTCTGACAGTCACATTTATATAATCATAGAACAACTCTTCTGTATAACTGCAAACTTAGACTATCTCCTTTTTAGCTGGTAGGTCTATTGACTTATGAGAACACAGGAACTTTTATTTCCAATGAAAACAAGTATATGGTTCATACCTATTGCTTGGCTTCCAAAGTGACCTAAGTGATAGTGAAATTCCCTTGAGTTCTCAATGAAGGGAACATAATAATTACACATGGGGGCTGAGCCCCGGAGGCATAAGTGGTTGAGTGCGGGACTGCAGCCCACGGACTTGGCAGTTCAAATCCAGCAGTGGCTCTCAGGAGCAGCGCTGGGCAGCTCCCACGACCATCAGAGGGCAGTGATGCCAAAAAAAATAATTACACATGGAACCCAATCTAGCCGCAATCAAGGATTGGGTTCGTACTGAGTGTACTACAGGACTGTAACTATTTCCAAGTAACTTTCATTTCACAGAGGGGGATGAACAAATACACAGACATTTAAAACACAGTTCATTAAACTTTACTAGATGATGGTAACAGGATATTGCAGCATCATTCAAGAGGAGGAGTAATTCTTCAATCTTGTAGTGTCGGAGGAGAAGGTGACTCTGCACTGAAACCTCACAAGCAGTGGCTAGAGAAGTTGCAAAATGCAGAAGAAATAGTTGATGCAAACATAATGAAACATGCTTTCCAACTGGTTTCTTTAACCACGTAGCTTGTGCTGCATGGATTCATCTTCTTTTTCTGTTGCAGATTGGGACTGAGTTTCAACAGCATCTCTGTCGTGGACAATGGCTCTCTGGCCAATACACCTCATTTGCGG
This sequence comes from Nesogale talazaci, assembly GCA_004026705.1. Classification (NCBI taxonomy): domain Eukaryota; kingdom Metazoa; phylum Chordata; class Mammalia; order Afrosoricida; family Tenrecidae; genus Nesogale; species Nesogale talazaci. Next base: position 82,119 of record PVJH01004302.1, read on the forward strand.
GAGCTTCACTTGGACAATAACAAGCTCCTCAAAGTACCTGCTGGACTGGCAGAACATAAGTATATCCAGGTAATTCGATGCCAGTCACCACAGAGTCCCCGATGTTAGGTGCTTTCAAGTTGGTCCCCAATTATGTGCCGTGGAATGAAACCCTGCCCAGGCCTTGAGAGAGCTCCCAGTTATTCTTATAGTGGAGCCGATTGTTGCAGTCATGGTGTCAAGTCATGCTGTCAAGCTACCTTTTCCAGTGGCTTCATTTTTGTTTGTTTGTTTGTTTGCTTTTACTTTAGCAGGCATGAGATTCTTTGTCAGTAACTGGTCCCTGGGTATTATAAAATGGTTAATGCACTGAACTCCTAATCCAAAGCTTCAAAGTTTAAATCATACTAGTTGACTCAGAAGAAAGACTGGAAAGTCTACTCATGAAAAAAAAACTTTGTGGGGGGCACAGCCCTCCTCTGACACACGGGAAGTGTCAGGGAGGCAGAATCGATTCCAGAGCACCTGGGAAAAAACTGATCGTACTCCCAAAACCTTCCCCATTGTAGATTTAGTGGGGCTAAGGCTAACAGCTCAATCCCAGGCCCCAGCTACTCTGAGGGAGAAAAGACAGGGCCAATTGTCTCCCCACAAAAAATGCAATCTAAGAAATGGTGTGGGAACAGTTTTACTCTGTTCTATAGGGGTTCTGAATCTGATTAAACTCAGGATATGCTACAAAAACACTGCCGTGTTAGAAAAAGGAAGCTCTGCTTTATAAAGCTTTCTGGAGATAGCATATTTTTTAGCTTTTCTTGTAACTCTTCATTGTGATTTTGTGAAAAAATGTGTTAAATCATATATCTATTTTTTTTTAAATCACTTTATCGGGGAGTCGTACAACTCTTACCACAATCCACATATCCATCCATTGTGTAAAGTACTTCATGCATCTATTTTTAATGAGCATTTGAAACACATGTTTCATGATGCTTGCTACCAAAGCATAATCCATTTTATGAGTAACTGGGTAGTTTTAAGTCACACCAATATTATGCACTAACTAGAGATATAATGTTTGGACAAGGTAACCTCAATGTTACAGTGATTTGGAATAAAATAGTAATTTAAAATTGTAGCGTGAACCAGATGTCAAATAATTTGAAGGGAAACTTTAGCTGGCAGTATGACTGAATCAGATTTCCATAAATCATCATGTTTTAATAAGAATAATATGATAGTGTTCACTTTTTAAACTTATAAATCTAGAAATGAGGTGTTTAAATGGTTTAAATAATTATAAATTTATCCATGAAGATGTGTTCTTATTACTTTGAATAAACAAAACATTTTAAAATTGTCCAATTGTTAAGATTCAACAGTATAATCATCTGGCAATTTAATAGATATTTGCCTTTTTAATTTCATCTAATATCTGTTTTGTGTTGGTTTGAGTTGACATTGACTTGATGGTAAGTGAATCTTCTGTTGAGAACTTTCCCGTAAAGGATTTCAAATATCTTTTACTCTACAATTAACAATGTCCATAAATGACATATATTTTCTGCCAAATTTTAATTAAAGCAGCAATCTGAGTACACATGTAAAAATCTACAATAGTTACCTTTCATTTTAAAGTTCTGAATTATATAAATGAATATGAAATTAAAGACATTTAATTAAAGTCACGTTTCGTTTTTTTAAAACTGGTGGTAGTAAAGTGATGAGTGGGTAAAGGTGCTTTAAAATTTAATAATCCTTCTGGTGGTTTTTAATATTCGATGCTGGTGGTAGTTTCTGTCTCAGTATAATCATTCTCCTCCTCTTTATTGGTGTTTTTTCAATGCCAGTCTGTGCATCACATCTAAAATCACAATGAGATTCCAACTCATTGGAGATTCATTGATTACAGGTGTAACCTTCCCTGTGGGTTGCCAAGACTGGAAATCTTTGAGAGGTAGAAAGTCTCATCTTCTACTTTGGAACTAGCTGGTGTTTTCGAAATACTAACCTTGTAGATAGCAGTCCCACACATGACCCACAAATTCACCAAGGTTCCTGTACCACTCATAAGGTTCATAAAATCAGTTTAATAGATTTGGTATCAACATTTATCAGAGTGAAAATAAATAAAATGAAGTAGGGGGGGGAAAGAAAAAAAGGCAAAGCAAAAATGTAAAATACAATCAAGGGAACTGTATTATGAAATAAGCACTCAGGTAGCATAGTTGCTTATACTCAGTTGCTAAACATAAGGTCAGTGGTTTAAACCCACCAGTCTTTTTTGGGGGGGATAAAGATGGGACAGTCTCATCTACAAAGATTACCTTTGGACTGTTCTACTCTTCCTAGAGCAAAGTAATGAGTGAGAAGTTGTGCAATGGTAATAGACACGTAGTGTCGTATACACAAATGGCTATATACAGTGAGTTATAAGCAGTGAGTTATATACAGTGTTTCTCAGTGCAGTCTGAAAACCATTAAGAATTTTCTGTGTTTGAATACTCACCTACAAAGAACCACAAGGTTGGCATTTCAAATTCCTTAACAACATACAGGAAGAAAGAAGAAGCTATCTGCTAATGTCAGGATTTGCACTCATAGAAACATGGTTTCTCTGAATTGGAATCAACACATTGGTTGTGTGTAGTGAGGCCTCATTCTGCTTTTAATTTTATCACTCATATGTCCATTTTGAAAAAAATATTTTCATATATTTTAGTCATAACTTGTGTTTTTAATTGCTTGAATTCTCACTATTGAGTTGCTAGAGTTATAATGGATTAACATCTTTTAGTAAATAAATTACAAATGTCTCTTCCAAGTGGTGGCTTGTATTTTCATATCCTTATTGATATTGCTTGAGGCTCAATTTTTTAATTTGATCAAATCTAAATTATTCAATTTTCAATCAATAGTTTGTTGCGCATTATATTTTAAAACCCTTTTCTTAGCTTTTGCTGAGAATTTTTTAAAATTCTATTTGATTCTATTTGATTCTATTTTGATTCTACTACTCATACTTGAGTCAATCTTAGTATGTGGCAAGAGGTTGAAACCTATTTCACCATTTTCACTGTTAATCAAATGTTTCAACACTATTCATTGAAAAGATTACCTTTTCAAAAAAGAAAAGATTACCTTCTCTGTAATGAATTTCTTTGCACCCTTGTTGAAAATCCTATGATCACAACTATGACAAAATATATCTAGATTTCCATACCTATTTCTACATGCATCCATCACTTCCTGAACTTTTGGCTGAGATCAAGTGTACTATACATGGATCTTTATGCCAATCATTTTGGTTAAGGTAATTTTTAATTAAATTTTAAAATCAGCCAATATAAAATTCTCACAGTCATTCTTCAAAAAAAATACATTTCCAATTAAAATAACCTTGTATTTCCAAATAAATTCAGTACCAACTTGACCATTTCTATGAAAATGGCCTCATAGGAACTCTATGCACAGCAAAATGAAACAGTGCCTGATTCTAAACCATCCTCACAATTAAGGTTATGTTTGAGCCCATGGTTGCAGCCATGTATTAATTTATCTTGGCTGGGTTCTTCTTCTTTAAAGCTGTTCTTTTATTTAACAAATTATGAAATCTTTTTTCCATGGGCTGCTCTCTACTTACAAGATGTCCAAAGTATATAACATGAAATCTCACTCCCTTACTTTTAAGGATCATTCAGACTGTATCTCTTTCAAGACAGATTTGTTTGTTCTGTTGGCAGTCCATGATATTTTCAGTATTCTTAGCCAGGACCATAATTCTTTGGTCTTCTTTCAGCATTTCTTCTTTGGTCTTCATTATTTAATACCCACATTTCACATGCATATGAGGTGATTGAAAACAGAATGGTTAGGGCACCTAGTCCTCAAAGTGACCTTCTTGCTCTTCAACATTTTAAAGAGGTCATGTGCAGTGAATTATCCAACAGAAATACATTATTGGTTTCTTGTTCTCTATTTTCATGAGCATTGACTATGAATTCAAACAAGATGAAGCCATAGACAACTTTCATCTTCTCTCTATTAAATCAGATATCATCTATTGGTCCAGCTATGAGGATTTTTATTTTTTTTCACAGTCAGTTACAATCAATATTTAAGGCTGCAGTCCTTGATCTTCAGGAGCAAGTGGTTCAAGTTTTGGTCTTTGAACAAATAAGGTTGTGGAATCTCCATATAACAGATGATTTGAAAGTTGTCCTCCCATCTTGATGTTGCATTCTTCTTAATACAGGGTACCTTCTCAAACTATATGTTCAGCATGAAGATTGAATAATCATAGTAAAAGGAACTAACCTCGACACACATCTTTATTGATTTTAAGCTATTCAGTATTTTTTTTTTGGTTTTGTTCCAACAACTGTCACATGATCAATGTACATGTGTGCATATTGCATGTATGTTCAATGAAGTTCACATGCTCTGGAATTAACATTCTTCTCAATGATATCCATAGTGCTTTATGATCCACAAATGAGTGTCCCAGTGCTGCATTCATTTGCTGAAACATTTTATCTGGTATCCCATGAATTCAGATAGCCTTAGTTTTTTGCTGATTTCTTCAGGGCAGCTTGAACTTCTTGCCAATCACCATTAATTTGAGATCACATGCTACCTCTTGAACGGCTGAGTGTCAGTCACTTATTTTTGGCACACAGAGACCGTGTATATTTCTCCCATCTCCTTCAATGTTTACTGCATTGTTAAATCATTTGTCCCTTGGAAACCTTCAATATTTCAAATTGATATTTCATTTTTCTCTTCACTTCTTTCAGCTTCAGACATATGGAGCATGCGCTTTTTAAAATTTTCTAATTCCATGTCTCTATACATTGTATCATATAGTTTAACTTCCTAAGCAGCCTTTTCAAACATTCTGTTAAACTCATTTATTTCATTGTTTCCATTAGCTGCTCGATGATCAAGAACATCTTCTGACATCCACCCTCATCTTTCCTTTCTTTTCTGTCTTTTTAATGACATTTTACTTTCTTCATATGATATCTTTGATAGCAATCCACTGTTTCCCAGGTTCCCTGCCATTAATTCTTAGGGAGTCATATCAATTCCTCAAATGCTTTCAAAATTCAGGTGGAATGTACTCATTGGTGTTTGGGCTCTTGAAGACTTACTTCCATTTTCTTCAACTTCAGCGTCAGCCTTTGAGCCATTGAGGACCTGTTCCTCTGAAGGCCGCTGGCCTCATTTTCACTCCTGCTATGGAGCTTCTCCATTGTCTCCTCCCAGAGATGTAGTTGACTTGATTTCTGCATGTTTCATCTGGAGGAATCCAAATGCACAGCGCCAATAATGTTGTCGAAAGAGGTGTCTGTGATAAAGAAATCATGGAGCTTGCAAAATCTGATTATACAGTTTCCAGTTATTTCTATAAGCCACCTTTTCCAAAAACTCTTTCACCTCTTTGTTTACATTTTTGCATACTAATCAGCAGGGATTATCAATGCATCTTGATTGCATGCTTGAATAATTTCAGACAAGATGTTAACAGAATTTTTCAATTTGTTCATCACTAAATACAGTGGTTGGTGGAAAATTTGAAAAATTGTGTATTAATTGTATTTTGTTGTGTGAGTATAGATATTATTCCAACTCAGACATAATCATGCTTCTGTGTATTCCTTCTGGTGAAGTCCATTATATAGTTAACATCTATGGTGCCTAAAAACTATTTGCAATGAACTAGTTATTTTTCCAGAAAAAAATTATCCTGTCGTCTCTAGTGCTGTTTCTCTAACCAAAAAGTTGTCTTTTAACTATTAAACCTTCCCTTTTCTAAGTACAAAATTCTATTACAGGTTCTAGCATTGAGCTTACAAATCAATATTTCTAATTATAACCAAATACAGCATATTTTCTATTTAGATATGTAAGTTCTGTAAACAATGCTTTTTAATATTCAGGATAAAAGTCTTAAAATTATTTCATTAAACTTGGCTCCGTGTGTCATCCTTTTTGATGCTGTTCTTAATAAATTGGTTCCTAAATCTCATTTTGCATTATTTGATACTCTTATACGGATGAAAATTATCTTTGCATGTTGATATTCTATCTTGAGACTTTTTTGAATTTAATTTTAGTTGTAGAAGATTGTGACATTTTTTAGAATTGTTTACATTCAAGATCATGTCAACTGAAAATAATTATGGTTACAGTTAAAGTTTTCCCTTTCCAGTCTTGATTACTTCCATTTATTATTACATTGTCAATATTCTCTGGTAAATTTTGAATATCATCAGTGATATTGAGCATTCATGCCTTACTTTCTATTTGGGAAATAAGAATTATTCAATATTTTACCACTAAATATGATAGTAATTGAAGGTTTCATTTATTCTTTTTTTCTCAATTGAAGGTTTTTTAACTACCTTTATATAAGTTGTGTAATTCTTTTATAGCCTTATTTTATTGAGATTTTTGAAATATGAATATATTTTAGAGGTTTGTAAAATTCCTTTTCTTTGTATAGTCTATGTGATCATGTGACTTTGAGTCTTTATTTTCTTAATTAAGTTGTAGACTATCATAATTGACTTTTAGTGGTAAAATCATATTTTCCTAAAATAAAGTCTGCTTAACTATGGTATATAATACTTTTATATGTTACAGAACACTGTGCCTGACTCAACTTTTTTTAATTCTGCCTCCAAAGTATCATCAGACCTTGGCTATGTAACATTTGGCAATCATCTCCTTATATAACACATATAAAACATTGTACTGTATAGCATAAAATTAGCAAGTAAAGCAGTATAGTTTAATAGCAAGGGGAGATTACATACGAGCCTAAGGAAGTCAGATAATGTTGAATTTGTAAACCACTATGAGAATTGTGGCTTTTATTCTGAGTGAGATGGGAGGCAACAGAAGTATTGATGTCAGAAAGATATAATGAGATCTAATTTCAAAACAATGTCTCTAGTGACTAAAAAAGGAAAAGACTTTGAACTGACAGAGAGGAAACACAAAGAACTAGAACTAGGGCAATAATCCAGGCAAGAGATCATGGTGACTTGGGCAGGTTGTGCAAGCAGAGAGCAGAAGACACTGACTTCTATATGAATTTTGAAGCTAGAACCAGTAGCATTTGCTGATGATAGGATATGCAGTGTGAGCAAAGGGAGGAGGCAAGTAATTGCAAAGTTTTTCTCTGAACATCTGGAAAAAATTAGATGCCACCTATAGCGTGTTGCGGGAACTTAATGAAGAGAATGCAAATGCAGAGAAAGAAACAAGCTGGTTTGCAACATATTTAATACAAATTATGGAATATATATTTGTTAACTAATACTATAAAAGTGCTCAAATCTCTTTAAACTCTAAAGGAAATAATATATAAGATGAACCTTCAGTTATTGTTTGATCAGGTCTCCAGTGTACCTTTTGGGCGGTTCTTACACGTCAGTCTCACTTCATTTCACTTTCACGCTACTTTTCTAGTGGTTTGAGACATACATGTTTACACAAAAGGCCTTATTATACTGAGAGGAAAGTAATCATTCTCCATTATTGCACATTGCAGGTTGTGTACCTTCATAACAACAATATCTCTGCGGTCGGATCGTATGACTTCTGCCCACCTGGATACAACGTCAAAAAAGCTGCTTACTCGGGTGTGAGCCTTTTCAGCAACCCAGTGCAGTACTGGGAGATTCAGCCAACCACGTTCCGGTGCGTCTATGTGCGCTCCGCCATTCATCTTGGAAACTACAAGTAACTCCCACAAAGGTCCTCACTTTCATAACCTGGCAAAATCCCATTCATGGCATTGCTAAAAAATAAATATATGAAAGCTAGATATTGGAAATCTAATTGCAATGTGGATTTTTGTTTTGTTTCTCACATGACTTCTTATGCATAATCCCAAATGTGCATTTTAGATAATTGCCTACAATAAAAAAAATTGCCTGCCATTTTCAGAGTTCTTTTGAAGTACTTTTTGTTAACTGAACTACTATAGATATACTTGTTTCACTAGATGTAAAATTTGCAGTAAATAAATATGTCGACTGTTTGATAAAGTTTTTTGTTAGTTTTCAGAAGGAATTAAATGAAAAGATCTTTTCTGTGATTTATACGGTAGATAGTTCCTTTGACATAAAACTGAGGTTCCAATGCTAGCTCTGTACTGATCCTTACTATTAATGATAAAGCCTCATTTGAATGTGTGAATTCAACAAAGGCTATGTAAAATTTTTGCTAATATAATTATTTTGGAAAAAATAAATTCAAATATACATTCAAAATTACTATTGTATGAAAGATTAATTATAGCTCATCTGAATGCTATTATTCACATTTCTGAGAAAAGCAGTCATTACTTTGCTTGCTAGAAAAGAAGCAGCACCTTTTCCAAGTCCTCGGTTATTGATTCTACTCATTTCCATCGACATTTGAGTACAGAAACTTGTATTATCTACAGTTAGTGGTAAGCGTATCAAGCAAAACACATATTTTTTTCTCTTTTTATTGGTTGGGCCACATGACTGAATTTTTTAGTTGCTAATTTACTGTCAATTTATAAGCTATCATGATTATACCTGGTATGTGAACATTTATTAAACCACCATTTTTTAGAATGAATAGTCATCTCTCTAAAATAGACCATTGGATAAGTGGAGGGATAGGCTGACTCTGGCAAGGTAAAATTTTCTTAGCAGCTCATTCATCTTAGGAGCCCTCTTGGCACTCTGGATTTGCACATGCAACTGCTAACTCCAAACACAGCAGCTCAAATCCAGCAGGCATTCTGTGAGAGAAACAACAAGAAGGAAGCTTTGTATTGGTATAAAGGTTTGGACTCCGAGGCACACACGGGCAAGTCTACTCTGTCGTTTCTGTTTACTTTGAGTTAATTAACTCAATGCCAATGAGCTTGGTGTTTGGTATCGGATATTTACACTAAAATTACCTTATGTGTTAAACGGTTTAGTTCATCTATAAATTTGGATATTTTATGTTAACTAATACTATAAAAGTGCTCACACCTCTTTAAACTTTAAAGGGAATAAAATGTGAACCTTCAGTTATTGTTTGATCAGATCTCTAGTGCACCTCTGTGCAGTTCTTACACTTTGGCCTATCTTCATTTCACTTTCAGGCTACTTTTCTAGTGGTTTAAAATGTATGAATTTTAATTTTTATTCACTTCATTCAGAATATAAATTTCCAGAAAGATTTGAGACAATATCCAGTTATCACATGTGACCTCCACAATTGCCTAGAACAAATATAATTTCTATTTTGAAGGAAAAAATAATTCACTAGAACTTGTCACTTTTGAGTAACAAAATAATCTGAAAATTATTAGATATCAGCTCTTCTTTCACAAACCTATGTGCAAATTAACTTCTGACAGAAAACAGAATTGACCAATGGGGTTCAGAGGGAAGTAAATTACTACAGGCACTATGAGAGAGTGTAGACAGAATTTGAGGACTCAACTAAGATGACATGAGTCACCCCATAATAGTCATTCAGAGAAAATAATTTCAACCCAGAGGACACTCAGAACAGACCAGGGAAGTAAGCAGTATGGTGCTGGTCAGGGCACAGAGGCTACGTAGCACAGTTACTGGGGGGGAAAAGGCATCAGTCACAGGTATGACGTGATTGTGTCATAAGTGATCCCACAAACTTCTTATCTGAATTCTAAGTTATTTGTGATTCATTTCTACACACACACACACATACACACACACATCTTTTCTTTATAACCTCAGTTTATTTTTGTTGTGCTCTTGCTAGTGACTATAGAGTCAGCCCTGGTTAATGGAGGCACAGGATATTAGAATTTTTGTGACCCATCAAGATTTCGTTAACTCATTTAGGATATAGATATTTACTTTCCTACTCTGTCTTAGTCTGGAAACTCAGTTGAATCTTCTTCAGCAATATAGTCATATGAAAACCTCCAATGTAAGTTAGATAATGCTTTATTTAGCCAAGACTCAAACCCAAGTTTCCTACATGAAAGACAAGAATTTTACAACTAAAGCTGTCACTGGAACCACCACAATATTCATTATGTCTATTCAATATGAATGTAACCATATGTTCAATAGAAAAGATGAACTTAGTTCTCACCTTTTCTCCTCTCTTACACTTCCCAACAGATTCATCCCAAGGAATACACATGAAAAAGAATCTCAGGGGGAGACATTTATGTATTCAAGGTTGAGGTTCATTGCTGATGATTTTATTGTCAGAATTGGATGCTAAATAGAACACTTTTCTCTTCTTTTCCATATGTATACTTTATCTCTACTGCCTAGCTTACAACTTGATTCTGAGAGAGGAAGAGAGGAGAAAGAGAGGAAAGGCCATTTGAGTTTTCATCCATAAAACAAATCTTCCCAACAGTTTTTCCAGCAGTAAAGTGGTGACTAATGTTCACCACCAAAAGGGATATTGATCTAATTGTCTGGCAACTCCACACTAAATATCAATACAACCTTCCCGGTTTTACAAGTAAAACTAATTCCTTTGATCCCAGGATTTAGTACTTGTGTTTGTCCAGGTAGACTAGAGAAACAAATCTATAGAAACTCATATGTGTATAAGAGAGAGTTTTATATAAGAGTAACTGTGCATTAAGAAAGCATCCCAATCCAGTCCAGTACAAGTTCCTAAGTCCAATACTAGTTCATATATCTGATACCAATCGATAACGTCCTCTTCAGACTCACAAAATATATGCAATGATGCTGAATGCAGGATGATCACAGGCCAGTGGGCAAAAAGTGTTTGGATTCAGTGGGGGTGTAAGCATTTCAGCATTGTCAGGGGTCTCCACATGACTTTTCCAGTTCCCAGAGCATGGAGTCTATTAGTGTAGTGCCAGAGTCTCCAAGAGAGTGAGGAGAAAGTGTATCCTGTCTTCAAGGAAGAAAATGCAGGAGTTCACAGAATTCTCAGGAGAAGTGCAGGCCCAAAGAGAGGCCTTATTGGCTATGATCTGATTGACAGACAACACTCCAACCCTTCACTCTTAATTAACTCAAGTTGCAAATTGACACCAGGTTATGTAACTACCACATAACTTGTTTGACTTAGGTAAGTTTTTGTGCCTCCTTTCTTTTTCTGTAATTTGAGGTACTAATAACATCTACATTATAGATTGCTATCTGAATTACATTAGTTATCACAGGGAATAATCTTTCAATCATAGTCTGATCCTTTGAAAGGGCTTAAACACATTAGTTGCAGTTCTGTGGTTAGACTCTGTTCTCTATAGAGGCAAAACCAGTGATGCTTATGAAAAGATATATATTCGGAAAGTTTTGTGTAGACCCCCTACACCACTAGGGGCAGTAGAAAGTTATTAAAAAAGAAATGCTTCACACAGTTGTGGAGATAGGTATGTTCCAAGGCAGTGGTACATATGTAAGATAAAGGCTTTTCTTGACTCTCATGTCTGCAGAGGATAACAATCCCAAGATCTGGAGGTTGGAAGGCTGGCTTCTGCCTGCAGAGGCAAATGAATCCAAAATCAGTGTGCTAGCAACTTTCAGGATCAACAGACAGCGTGCCAAGTCACTGACTCAGATTCAAAGAAGCAGAGGGTGGAAGACAAGCCAGATGCAGGACCCAGAAACTGCAAAATCAAGCAGCTTTTCAATAGGGGTCACATGTATGGGAAGAAGTTCATACCACCATGGAAACTTTCTTTCAATTAATTGCCTCAGGGCTGTGATTTGACTGAGGGTGTTGCAAACCACCTGATTCTTTTTACATTTGACTGGCTGCTTGTAGAAGATATTGTTCTGGAGGTGATTATATTCTTAGCTCATCGCCTGTCTTACATACCAAAATACTGAGGATCCTGACCCGCCTTAGTTGACACAAAATCCTACCTCACTCTGTTCACTGCTTGTTGACTTGGCACCTGTGCACATCTCCTTAAATCACATGTACTCTCTTAATCAAGGCAATTAAAAAGACATATCTGCACTGAATTTATCCCACATACAATAGAAAGCACACTGACCTCATACATGGTTGTGGGTTCATATAAATTTAGTATTACAAATGTACATATAATAGTTTTATTGGTATATAATTCACATATCATGCTATGAAGAAGTTCAATCGTCAGAAGAAGAGTTGAACAATCATAACCACAGTCAATTTCACAACGTTCTCTTCTTTCTTGTCCTCCTAGTTGTTAGATCCCCACTTCCTCACAACCCCCTTAGCCATGCCCCTAGGTAACTATTAATCCCCTGTCTGTATAGATGTTTCCCCTCCTGAATTTCATATACAGAAAAACACAACAAAACAAAAAGAAGAAACAAAACAAAAATGGCAAAACAGAACAGAAATTTCTCAATCAACAAGAAAAAATATATAAGAACTGAAAATACTTAAAAATTGGTCAAATAACATCAAATAATAAAATATTACATTGTAATTTAATTACATTTCCCATAATCAACCTCACAGTGCTTACAATCTCACAGCTTGCTATCTGATACCAAGACTATTTATATCCTTGGATTATGGTGAGAGGGGTTTACATGGGGTCTTAAACCAGATGAAGGCTCTATAAATGGATTTCTGGCTTCCATTGTCACCCATACATACCCTTCTGCATATTGAGCAGTCACAAGTTAATCTCTGAACATGTGTCCTCCTTTGGATTCAGACTTTATCATGTACTTAAAATCCTTGGATCACACAGGGTTCTGTTCTTTCATGAGGATTTAGCTGATGCTTCACTGAGATGGCTAATCGTTTTAGAAAATAGCCTTTAAGACCCCAGATATTTGTTCTCATTTCTTTACCACATTTTTCTAAAGCACCCCTATCTTCAATGATCTCTTTATTTTTGTGTGGGGGGCTTCACTGCCCCCTGGTGGGAGTGGAAGGGCCACTCTTGCTCCTGGAGAGCTGCTGCTGGATATGAACTGCCAAGCCAATGGTCCCCAGTCCCACACACAACCACTATACCATCAGGGCTCAGCCCCTTCAAAGATCTCTCTATATTTAGAATTATAATGCTCTCTTTGCTTTTTCATGACTTGTATTCATCTGGAGGGCATGACTCTGTCTTTGTGATTATTATTGAAAGAGCTGCCCTACCCCTAAGCCTCATTGTTTGTTTAAATTGTTTCTAGTTACTTAAGCTTTTCATCCATATAAGTGAGCAATTCATGATTTGCAGACAGAAAATCAGGCTTATACATACATAATTTCCTTTTCTCAACATCATTTTTAATTCTATAAAATTGGCTAAATTCATAATATTATCAAGAGATTTACCTTATATTCCATGTGAAATATTTTTAATGTCCTCTCATAAAGTGATAATGTAGGACCTTGTGTTCTTCATATTAGTGGGCCTGGGAGGCTCTGTGACAGGCTCCAGAGGAGCCGCAGCACAGGGGAGGCCTGGGTTTTCATTTCAGAGAAAACCAGTGGCTTCCTTGAAGTTAATGCAACACCTGGAACCAGGAACCAGGAGGAGGCATTCAAAATTCAACAAGTCCCTGACAACCAACCAGAGAAGGGCATGGAAATCAGCTCGCCAATAGAGAACAGTCACCATCCCTCCAATGGGACTCTGGTGGGAAGCGGGGAAAGAGCACGCCCCTTATGTGACCTGAAACTATAAAAAACTTAGCTTGGTCTGGCAGTCGGAGTCCGGTTACGCGAAGACCGCTGCACTGAGTAGTGGTGTGAGTCCGACCCTAGCTTAAGCTAGGAAAATAAACTCCTTTTGTTCCTTTGCATCTCGAGTGTCGTTTTCCGTGCTTCTTGGGTTAGCTTGTCTCCTTGGTCCAACAATAATTATGTCTCTGAAGTCAACCAGAGACATAAAAAACATAGATAAATGAGTTGATCTGGGACATGCTCTTAATTGTAGCCCTAATCAAAGAACAATTAGTCCTGAAGACATGACCCAATTTGACATCTTATATTTGATAAATGAACAAAAGTATTTGATGCATCATGCAGAAGACAATGCTCATACCTTATCCCTCAGCTACTGATCACGGGGCTTTGACTGATAGTTATAGCTACACATTTCCACCCCCCCATTCCATACAGTCTTGGCCCTCAGCTAGTCCCTTAGAAGGCAGTGGTTCTTCTCATGTCTGAGTGACCAAACACTCCTTGTGTAAGGTTCTTACCCATTAGTAGACTTGTCAGGATTAGATTGTTGTAGCTCACCATTAACGTTAATCACAGGCATGATAGTATTAAGGAATTTCCTGGGTTCCAGATGTATTCTTTACCTCCGTTATGCATCATCAATCTGATTTCTCCTTGGTCATCAGAGTGAAACATACCACTTAATACAAAACTGAAACCAAATTCACTGCCAGTGAGTGGGTAAAGCCCTGGAGAGAATCTAGCGCTGAATGGAACTGGCCCTTTGAGTTTTTGAGACTGCAACTCTTTGTATGAGAGTAACCTCAGTCTTTCTGCCATGTAGTGGTTTTGAACTGTTGGTCTTATGTAAGCAGCCCAATTCGTAGTCACAATATGAATCATTCTGTCACCAGGTTTTCTTTTATTTTCTATTTTTTTTTTGCCACCAGGTTTTCTATCTTACTTAGTCCTGTAACTCCCTCATTTGTCCATTGGCCCAGAGCCTAAAATGTCCAGTGGGCATTCTTAACTTCCAGTTCGCAGGAATCAGTGTTGTGTCTCTAAGAATTAGTACTCCCTTTTGGAACTAAGACCTCCACACGCAAAAGGCACTGAGAAAATATTGCAGGTTGACCATTAAGGGTAATAGTGAGCAGTGACACTTCCATTTTCACCTGTTTATTCTCAGATTCATAAATCCTGACTCCTGCAGAGACAGCACCATATGATACAGGTTTGTAGCCTATCATATATACTATATTTTTCAGACAATAAGAAACACTTTTTTCTTCAAAAGTGGTGGGAAAACAATAGTACATTTTATGGCCCAAATTTGTGGTACCCAGAACATTTTAGTATACTGGTATTATTTGGTTCAAAATATTTTTTCTTATTTTTTGGCCCTAAAAAGTGAGTGTGTCTTATGAGTAGGTGTGTCTTGTGGTCCAAATATGGTACTCACATATAAGCTGAGTTTTCCAGCATATTTTTAATGACATTTTGTGGTAAAATTAGGTGCCTTGGATGATATTTGGGTTAGCTTTTACTTGAGTATATATGGTATAAAACCATACAGCATATTGCCATGATACCTAAGATACTTTGCTTAGCTGGCACCATAGTTATGTCTTTAGAAGGGCATTCCAACATCATGTCAAGCCAATTACATCAGAATGATTGGGAACATGGTCAAACCAGTATATTCATGAGCATGGGTTCCATTGCTGTGCTTCAGTTGCTATAAAATGAATCTTCTATGCCAAGCCAATGCTGTGTGGGTTTCCATGCCAGTGAATAAGGCCTTCTATAAGCCCACAAATAGTAGATTTAGAAAAACCATTCATGCAGGGAAGGTAAGTCCTTATCCAGAATCTCTCTTCCAATAAGAACAAAAACACTGCCCTTTTCATGAGGATGTGGTACTATGTAGTCAATCCTCACTAGGTTGCTGATTGACCTTTCTTAAGGACTAGAGGGATGGGCCCCATATCACAAACTCTGTGCTGATCTCTGCTGCTGACAGATTGGGCACTCAGCACTACTGAGGGAATGTGAGGCTTGGTGATTGGAAGTCCGTGTGGTTGAACATGGGAACAACCTCTGTTGCTGCCACCATAGTCACTTTATTCATGAGCCATTGGGTTTGTGTAGCTGAAACAAGGGAATGACTGGTTTCTGCAAAATATGTGATCTTATCCTCTTTATTGTTAAAATCCTCCTTTGCTGAGGTAACCTTTTGCTGAGTATTCATTTAAGACATAAATATCTTCATTTGGGGACCCATTGAAAGAGATCTATCCATATACTACTTCCCCATAACCCCTTAGTTCCTTCCATGTAACTGGCCATCCGGGCAAATTAGCAGTTGCAGCCCATGGATCATTATATAATTATACATCTGGTCTATTCTCCTTCCATGAGAAATTAACAGCCAATAGCCCTGTGTGAAGTTTGATGATATTCTTATGCATTAGGAGAATACCCCTTCACCACTGTCTTTCAGGGAAGTCCAAGAAAGGGTTGTAGTGCTGATACTTGCTTTCCACTTTCAAGATGTGACTGTATGTCAAGTTGAGCCATGTGTGAACCAAGCACAAATTTCCTCTTCTTCTGTAAACTGATCATAAGGATTTATCTACTGGACTGTAGCTGCTTACTGGAAGAAGGTGGTAATGTGATAGACTTGGAGACCATGGGCATTCATGCCACTCCTTCATGCAATTTACTTATGATATCAGGTCCTGCTTGATTCAGTCTTATACATACCACTTCCATTTATTAAAGGAATGATCCCATGGATGTTCAAATTTATGACCCTGTGGTTCAATAAACACCCAATCCATAGTAGGAATCTCAGGCCACATGGTGACTTTGTGGTCTATGCTTTAATGCTCAGTCTCTATTAAGGCCAGTATCAATCCAAAAGTTGTTTCTTAAAAGGAATGTACTTCTCTGTGGAGCTTTGATCCATAATCCAAAGGGTATGCATGGGCTGAGACCCAGTGGCGTAGTGGTTGTGCACGGGACCATGGCCCACTGGGATGGAGGTTCAATTTCAGCTCCATAAGAGCAAAGGCTGGGCCTCCTACTCCCACCACCAGAGGGCAGTGATGTACCCCCCCAAAAAAAACAAAGGGTCTGCATGATGATACACCAACTAAGTCCTGCCAAAGACTGCAAACAGCATCCCTACATGAACTAATTCTGTTGGGTGAACTAGGTCATATGGTCCCAAGGACAGAAAACATTCATTCTCTGATTCATTCTCTGTCAACCCGAACCCTTTACAGACCTTTTCCATGTGCTGATCTGGAGGCTAACAGTACAGATTTGGGTAGATGGCATGTGAGGTCATGAATTTCATTGGGGACCACTGGAAGAATGACAAGCAATAATTAGTGTTGTAGTTCCTGAAGGGATCTTGTTTCCCTTTCATTTAAAGGTTTATGGGTCTATAAACTGACTCAAGTCTGGGGATTGATTGAGGAGTCATTACTCTATCACAATAACCTTGTCTCAGATTTGACTATAATCACCTCAATGGTGATTCTTATGTCAGAGGTGGAGTCCGGTATTTCTAGATAATGTCACTGTTCCATGGCCCATAGTTAGATTAAAAAGGTTAAAGAGGTATTTAATTTTTCATTAGATGAGGCCTGTCTCTTCTTGTTCATTTTGTGGTTCACAGGAGATATCTTTACTTAATTTTTCTTTTGTTAAAATGTGCATTACTCTAAGCATTTTTTTGAAAATTACATGTGGTTTACATAAGAGTTTAGAAACCATGAATTTGCCTCAAGCTTCTTTATACATTTTGCTATATTACACTGTAATAAATGCTGTCTAAAGGGGAATTATCTTACCATATGCAAGTGACTCATATTTTCCAGACACAATATTTATCTTCTTTCAGTACATTCCTCATCAGTGACTTCGATCTGGCAGTGGAACTCACTATGTAATTCTACACATAAATTAGGCAGGCCAGAGCCTCTGCTTTCCTTCTGGTTCATTCATTTTGCTGAGTCATCACAATTGTCTATTTTAAAATGTCCCTGAAACTCCTTCATTTAACAGGCTTATTACTACTTTAAGTGTAGGCTATCACCACCTTAGCTGCAGTGCAAATGAAAAAAACAAAACAAAAAGCCTAATCCTTCAAGTAAACTCAAAATACTCCATCCAACGGTCTCCATTATGAAAAGTGTCAGCCAAAGCTGGTGAAAAATGGTCTGCTAGTGTATACAGAACTTTTGAGAATACAGAGATTCCTATATACAGTCTCCTCCTAAAACCCTCATGCTTTCGTTTGCTAAATCAATTTTGCAGTCATTTTGATCTTGATCTTGTACCTCAGTTTTGAACACCCACATTTATTGCCAAGGAGTGATTTCAAATATATCTGCTTATGGATACTAATGTATCACCTGTCCCAATTACTTCAACCAACAGGTCTGGGATAGACTGTCACTTGCACACTCTAAAATATAATAGTGAAGAACAAATAAAAAACCAAGGTGGAGAGCATTAAATGTATTATTAACAACACATACAAGCACAAACAAGGTAGGATGGTAAACTGGGCTTCCAATGAGGTTAAGCAACTTCACTAAACCATATGTCCACAACATAAGATAACCAGAAAAATGTGGCAAATGTTCCCTATGGATATGTCTTAGTCATTGATTCTCTGAGACTTTAATCCCACTGATTTCGGTGGAGACTCCAAGAGCTTAGTTCAATCTTTCAGATCATGAGGATCATCTATTGGCTCACAAATGAATTTTAAAATTCACTGGTCAGCAGAATAATGTCACTGTTTTACCCAGCTCAAGTGTCCATTATTCTACTTTGAGTGTCAATTTGTCTGTTCACATGGCAACAGAGAGCTTATCAATGCTATGATATGTCAAATATTTAGATGGTGAAACAATGCTGGACAAATGAGAAGAGTCATGTTTAATCATGAGTGTTTTAACAAGTAGCAAACGATAGTCAGGTAGTCAGAAAAACAGATGTGATAGTATCAGCCATTGTTGGAATAATGTGTTTGCTGATCAAAAGTCATAAACCAAGAAGAGTGTGCAGACTCTACAGTGGGAAAAGTCACAAGGAAGGGTGGGAAGGCTCCCTAAGAGCTTACAGAAGAATGCAACGTTACTGACGTCATGAGTATTGTGCCATTCCAGATGTTTTTGGTACTTCTGTTATCCAGAATCATGAATCTGTGTGGCTTTAAATAACTAAGGTGTGTGGTGGTTTATTGTAACATTAATAGAAAACTAATACAACACTCAAGACCTACTGTACACATGGCATTGTTCTTTAATATGTTTTCTAGTAATCTTCTTGTTACTATTGTTGGTTGCCATCAAATTCGAATTCATGAAGACTAGAGAGAATGGAAATGTTTCATAGGGTTTTTAGGATGTTTCTTCTCAGAAGATCACCATGTCTTGTTTCTATGGTGGGTTTGAACCTTCAATTTTTCAGATAGCAGTTCAGTGCTTACCCCTGCACACCACTAAGGACTTCCACCATTGTTCTAGTGGCTGGGATATAGCAGGGAGTATTGCTTTGCCATTGAGCAATAAAAACTGCAATGGTAGGAGACAAGGCAGGGGATGGCCAATGAAATGAAGAAAATCCAAACAATATGTGGTAATAGGGAATAAAAGATGTGCAGTTTTATGTACTGTGGTCAGAAACATATGCATTGATAAATGGATATTTGAAAAGTAATATAAAGGAATTAAAAAAGGCTAGCCAGGAAACAGATCCTTAAATTGCTTGGAAATGCGTGGAAGTTCCGGTAAAAGCAGACCTGGTGAATTGTGAGCAAACTAGAAGAAACAAGGAAATGCAAGAGAAGACATGATATAAACGAGGTAATGAAGGCCAAAGAAACCCATCTTGGGCATAGTTGGACAAGTTTAAATATAAGCTTTTATTCGCAGTAAGGTGGGAAGGTTTTTCAAGAGAGAAACAGCATTATTCAACTGTCCCTAAAAGAATATTTTCACTACTTAGGCAATAGAGCACAGATAGGTTCCTAAACTTATTTGACCTACTACTCTATTTTCAGAAAAAAAAAAAAAACACCTCACAGACCCCCTAGTAATTAAATACTTTAATACTATAGCCCATAATCTAGGATAAAATAAATATATCTGCTTTTGCAACATCCTTGTCCCCTAGAATGTTTCAGTGCCCCCCACAAATAATTAGCACCCATTTTGGGAAACTGTCCTGCAGAGTGATAGGAATGAAGAGCCCAGAAGGCTCTTAAGAGACTACTGCAATAATCAGGCCAGGGAAGGTGGTGGGTGTGACAGGGAGAGTGTCAGAGAAGGCGAAAGCAGACATCAGAATCTGGGGGTATCTGAAAACAGAGAAGACAAGGATCACTGAGAGAATGAAGAGAAACAGAATGTTCTAAGAAGTTTTGACCTAAATCACTTGGAGGAAAGAGTTGACATTTACTGAGATAGGAAAGATTTGAAGGAGGATGAGGTGGAAGGGATAGAAATAAAACTTTAGTGGGAACTGCTCATCAAAAAAATTTTTGATTTGAAAATTTAAAACCAGAGGTAGAAGGTTGTGTCAGAGGTCTACATCTTGGAGATGTCAGAATATAGATATTAGTATTTACAGGCACAGAAATAGCATTAACCAATGGAAGCAAGCATACTATACATGTTAGTAACACTTTTTACAGGGCCAATTCTGACCTTCTGCAATGTTCTTGTGGTTTCTAAGATAAATAAACATATTATATCTTTCCCACTGGATGCCTTTGCAAAGATCCTGTCAGCATTTCCCAAACAGACCTTGCTTGAACAAAACTGAGAAATAATGTCTCTTGGAAAATATTATATTATTTTCTTTTTAATCCCTGTGTTTTCTCTTACTAGTTTAAAATTTATACAAAAAGAAAATAGTTTCAATTTCCCACAAGAGCTCACATTAACAAAAGCTCATTTTGGTATCTGCCTTTAACTGTGGGTTGATAGCTCACTGATGGATTCATAGTTATAAATAAACAGCCCTGTACTATAAAGAAAACATAGTTCTGAAACTGCAGGGGTTTTCAGTGAGCCAATGGCACTGTACCAGCATATTTAACTAGAAAACTGTGGGAATATATATATATATTTATATATATGTATAAACTCCACAGCTGAGGCCATTTAACTATAAAGAATAAAACATAGCACAACAGATGAATAGGAAATTCCGTACTTATTATGATCATTAGTTTGCAAAAAATTCATATGATCCCTTGATTGTAACTTACATATATATTGGTATGTAAGAATTATAAATATCATGAAATAAATATTCCACAAATAATGTCTGCTCTTTCACATAGTAAAATATGGTGGGGTATCTTTCTACTACCTGCCCATGATTGTATGTGAAAAAATACAACTTTAATTAATTTAATCATTCAACCATATATTTCTTCAAAATGCACATATATTGAAGATTTATGATATGACAGAAACTATATTCTACACCTTGAGAAGGAAAACAGAAAACAAAGGGGAAAATAGCAAAAATATAGCCCCTTACCCTCTGGTAGATAACTTTGAAACGTGAAAAAGAGATTACTACAGTAAATATTAGAAATGAATAAAATATAATATTAGAGAAGGTCCTGAGAGGAAATGAAAGTTAAAAGTGTTCTGTACCAGTTTATGGTAAAAAAATAAAATGTAAAACAAATTTCCTGTGGCTGTGCCAGACTGCAGGAAAAACATCTGGAGCATTGTAAGAAAAAACAGGCCACCTACAAATCAGGAGACAAAGCCTTTACTGAGGGCCTTGAAACGATAAACAAAGCTTATGGGACCAGATGTTTCTGGATGCTGTTATTTTTAATGTGATCCTTCTTATTCCATCTGGATTGATCATTGAGGTGGTATTTTGTTGTTGTTGTTGTTGTTGTTATTTTGATTTTTATGGCTATCCTTCAGGAAATGTCATTAATAAATATAGTAGAGCTCTCATTACCTGATATGAATGTAAAAAAGTTATAAAGGGGAACAGGTCACATGAGTGGGCAGTTCAACTTAGCCAAGGGTTACAAGTTGTTGTCAGTTGTTCCAGTCACATGGACGAGAAACCTGGTTATAACATAAAGACTTAGAGAGTGCTTAACTTGGTCCTTTAGTGACTCCTATAGATATCAAACTGATTTAAGATTTATATCTATTGACTGCATATATTTTTGTTGCTAAAACTACAAAATATTCTTCATTTGATATTATATATAAACTTCACTGGCATATCTTTCATTAATTAAAGAATAGCATTTTATAGATTAAATTTTTGTTAAACTGAAACAGTTGAAACCAAAGTAATAATAATAAAAAAGAAAGTGGCATTTTTGCCCTATATATAACCCACTGCTATAGAGTTGATTCCAACTCACAGTGACACAGTAGGATTTCTGAGGTTGTAAATCGTTATGATAGCAGATAACACTCTCTTTCTATCTGATCAGTTTAAACCACCAACCCTGCAATTAGAACCTCATACTTAACAGCCTTTGCCATAGTCCTTGCTTTTAAATTCAAAACCAAACTTGGTGCTATGGGGTGAAATATGAGTTCTGATCTTCAGAAGATGAAAATCAAATTTTGTCAGCACTATTTCTTAAACAGACTCCCTATTCTGTTTCAGCCCTTTGAAAAAAAAAATAGTTGCCTGCAAGTGAATGTATTTATTTCTGGGTGCTCATGCTGTTCCATTTGTCTAAGTATCCATCATTATACATGCACCATTGCCTAAAAGCAGTTGCTGGTAAGTGAATGGATTTATTTCTGGGGTCTCATTCTGTTCCATTTGTCTATACTGTTCCATCAGTATAGAAGTACTAAGCTGATTTGTCTATCATGGTGATATATTAGGTCTGGCCTCCTATTTTAGTCTTCTCTATTACAGCTTTTAATACCAGGTTTTCCTTTCCTTGCCCTATAAAGGTGACTATTAATTTGCCCATCTCTTTGAATAGTAATTCAGGAATTTAGATCAGGATAGCATTATAGCAGTAATGAAACTGAACAGTTCAAACACTGAACAGTTTGAGAAGTACTGAAATTTTCACATTGTAAATTGTTCCTCTCCATGAACATGGTATTGTCATCTTTGTACTGAGGTCGCTTTTGATTTCTTGCTATAATGTTCTCTATATTAGGTTCATGTGGTAGTTACATAATCTTGTGTCAGTTTGAGGATTAAGAATATAGGGCTGGGGTCTAGCCTGTCAATTAGGATATAGTCAATGAGGCCTCCGTGCGACCATGGCCTTCTCCTGAGGATTCTGTGAATACTGGTATTCCCTCCTTGATAGCGAGAGGCCCAATCTCTCCCTCTGCCCCGTCACTTCCTGAGAGATATCCTTGTCAAGAAGACATATGGAGCTACACTAGTGTCCTGAGCTAGAGAAGATATGTCAGACCCCGTCAGTGCTGAGATGCTTACAATGCCACTAGATCCACAAGACGTTCCCTCACTGGCCTGTGATCATGCTGCATTTGTCCTTCTTGCATGTATTTCATGAGTCTGAAGAGGACTTTATAGATTGGCATCAGACATATGGGCTGCTATCGGACTTGTGGCCTTGATCTGGACTGGCCTGAGATGTTTTCTCAATATTCAATTGCTCTTGTATATAACTCTTTGTTATACATGTGTGAATCTTTAGGAATTTATTTCTCTATTCTACCCAGACTAACACAGTCAATTCCTAAATATTTCAACTTTGATAAAACATTTTTGGCTTTTTGTTCTCTCTTTCCTTTTCTGAGCTCTCTTCATTAGTGTACAGAAATCTGTGTGCTTTTCATGCTAAGCTTCAATCCTGCCATATTGTCAAATCTTTCAGTTATTTCTAACAATTTCCTGTGATATTTGAATTTTCTACATATAGAATGATGAATAAAAAAAGAGAATTTCTTCTTAGACAAATTCTATGGTTTTGTGTTCTTATTATTGTGTAATAGCTCAGATTTCCAGTACATTATTGAATAAGAGTGCTTTTAAAAGGCATTCTCACCTCATTCCATTTATAAAAAGAAAACTTTCAGTTTCCACCCAGTGAATGAAATATTGGTCGTTCGTTTTGTATGTATTTCCTTTACTATGTTGAATGTTTTCCTTTACTTTCCTATTTTGTTGCATGTTCTTATCAGGGATGAGTTTGGATTTTGCCAGATGCCTTTTCTGTGCCAATTGCAATAATCACGTAGGTTTTATTTTCCCTTTGTTTTATCTACGTGGTGGGTGATGTTGACTGCTTTACTGATGTTGAGCTATCCTTGTATATCTTTGATGAATACCACTTGACTCTAATGCTTCATGCTTTTTGGGTATTTTGTTGGATTCTACTGACTAAGATTTTGTTGGGAGTGTTAGTGTATATATTCATAAGGAATACTAGTGTATAACTTTCTAATTTTGAGTTGTATTTGGCTGATTTGAATGTGGGTTATACTTATTTCACCAAGTGAATTTAAGCATTGACCATTCATTTTTATATTCTTAAGTAGTGTGAGTAGCGGTAGATTAACTCTCCTCTTAATAATTAGAATTGCCCAATGAAATTCACTGTCCCTGGATTTTTTGTTTTATTATTTTTAATTATATGACTAAGTTCTTCTTTTGTTACAGGTTTGTTCAGTTTCTATATTTCTGTCTGCTATTGTGAGTGGCAGGCTGTTTTTAAAAAGTTATCTTTTTCTTTTAGGTTTTGAAATTTGTTGAAAAACAGACATGTGAAGTACTAGGTTATTATTTGTTTTACTTCAGTTGGTTATGTTGTGTGTCCATCCATTTAGTTTAGTTTTATTCACAATATTTGCATAATCTCCTTCATTTCAGTTGTTAGATTTGCTAATGGTATTTTTTTTTTTGCTAATTTTGGTAATCCTTCCAAAGAACCAATTTATTATCTTGTCAATTCTTTCTATTGTTTTTCTCTTTGGGTGTTCATTTATTTTTTATTAGATCATTGTTATCTCTTTTCTTCTGGTGGATGTTGTTTATTGTTGTTTTTGTTCTAGCTGTTAGAGATATTGGCTTAAGTTGCTGATTTTGATTTTTTTTCTTCATTTTTGTTGTCCATAATTGTTGCTATAAATTTCCCTGAGTACTGCTTTAGCTATGTCTCAAATGTTTTAGTGTGTTGCATTTTCATTCTAATTTGTTTCAATGATTTTTATGCATTTTTAATTTATTCAAATACTCAGTGGTGCTTTTTTCCCTAGCCATTCTATTAGAGGCTTTTACAACTCATCACAATCCAGCCAGCCATCAACACTATATCAAGCACATTTGTATATTTGCTTCCCTCATCATTCTCAACACATTTTATTTCTGCTTAAGCCCTTGGTATCAGCTCCTCATTTTTTGCCTCCCTCCTGGCTGTCCCTGCCCTCATGAGTGCTTGATAATTTATAAATTATTATTATTTTGTTACATGTTGCACTGTTTAATGTCTCCCCTTACCCACTTCCCCATTGTACATATCCCAGGGAAGAGGTTCTATGTAGATCCTTATAATCAGTTTCCCTTTTCTACCCCACCTTCCCTCCATGCTTCTGTAATTGTAACTCTCACCACTGGTCCTGAAGGTATCATCTGTCTTGAATTCTCTATGTTTTTGGTTCCCATGTGTACCAGTGTACATACTCCAGTCTATCCAGATTTGTAAGGTAGAATTTTGATCATGGTAGTGGGGAGAAGGAAGCACTAAAGAACTAGAGGAAAATTGTATGCTTCATCCCAGCTACACTGCACCCTGACGGGCTCCTCTCCTCCTGGTGACTCTTCTGTAAGGGGATGTCTGTTATCAATAGATGGGCTTTGAGTCCCCAATGTATACTCCCCCTCATTTACGATGATATGATTTTTAGTTCTCTGATGCTTGATGATATATGATCCCCTTGACACCTCATGATCACATAGACTAGTGTGCTCTTCCATGTGGATTTTGTTCCTTCTGAACTAGAAAGCTGCTTTTTTATCTTCATGTCTTTAAGACTGCAGACACTATCTTTTGATAGCCGGGAACCATCAGCATTCTTCACCACATTTGCTTATGCATACATTTGTCTTCAGCGATCATTTTGGGAAGGTGAGCATCATAGGGTGACAGTTTAGCAGAACAAAATGTTCTTACATTGAAGAGGTACTTGATTGGAGACCCAATGTCCATCTGCTGTCTTAATACAAAACCTATAAATATTTGTACATATGTAAACATATTTACCTATGTACATACATCAGTGGTTTTTAAGTCACGTATTACTCAGCATTCATGTATTTGATTTTCCTCCTTTGATGTCCTTGTTGTTGATTTCAAATATCACAGCATTGTGATCTGATAAGATTATCTGTAATATGATGACATATTTTAATTTATGCAAGCTTACTTTGTGACTTAACATATGGTACATGCTGGAAAAATGTATACTATGCTGCCTTTGGTTAGAACTTTCTATCTATATATAAGCATTCAAGTTAATTAACTATGTTGGTTAGATCTTCATTGTATTTTTTGAATTTCTTTTTAGTTGTGCTGATAAGTAATACTATAAATTTATGAATGTTTCCAACCTTAAGGTATAGAAAAAGAACAGAAATCCTTAACACTGGACCAATGAACAAAATAATAGTAAATGAATGAAATATTGACATTTTCAAAGACTAAATTTTACATTGAGCTCGAATCACCATTCATGGAAGCAGCAGTCAAGAAATGAAATGAGCAATTGCATTGGAAATGCATGCTGTGAAAGATTTCTTTAAAGTGTTAAACAGCAAGTATGTCATTTTCAAAACTCAGGTTAGCTTCATCCAATTCTTTTCATTCATCTCAGATGCATACGAAACATGACCAAAGAATAAGGAAGACTGGAGAAGGATTGATGCTCACAATTAATCATCAAGTAGATAATGCAAATGGAAGAAAGAAAGTAGTTGAACAGAAAATTTGAAAGGGCGGCTTGAAAAGACAGTCAACTCGTATAATGAAATATTTAAAGACCTAGGGTTAGGAAAGTAAAAGGGACAAGCAAACTTAGCATATCTGAAACTAAAAGAATCTAAAGAAAAACTCAAGCCTTGAATTGCTATTTTGAGAGATCCTATGGACAAAAAATTGAACGATGAAGAAAACATCAAGAGAAGATTGAAAAACACACAGAGTTACTGTACCAAAAAGAACTAGTTGACAGTCAACTCTTTCAAGAGCTACCACATGAGCAAAACCAATGGTTGCTCAAGGGAGAAGTTCAAACTGCACTGAATTCATTAGCCCAAACAAAGGTGCCCAGAATATATGGAAGGCCTATTGAATTGTTTCAGAAATTTGAAGAAGCTCCGGAAGCATTCACTCATTTATGACAGGAAATATGGAAGGTCTGGTCAATGGCTTGAGATCTATATTTGTGCCCACTCCAAAAATAGGTGTTGCAACAGAATTCTCAAACTACAGAATATCATTCATACAGCACAGTAGTACAATTATGCTTCAGATCATCTAGCAGTGGAGTGGCAGTACACTAACAGTGAACAGCCAGAAGTTCAGGCCTAATTCAGAAGAGGACAGGGAATAAGGGCAAACATTGCTGATGCCAGATGTGTCCTGACTTAAAGCAAAGATACAGAAAATAACAGAAAAAGGTCACTTGTATTTTATTGACTGTGCAAAGGCATTTGACTTTGTGGACCATAATAAACTGTCTATAACCCTGAGAGGAATGGAAATTCCAGAACACTTCATTGTGCTCATTTGGAACTTATAAATGGATCAAAACAGTTGTGTGAATAGAACAAAGGAATGCTACATGGTTTAAATCAGGAAAGGTGTGTGCCATGGTTGTGTCCTCTCACAATATTGGCTCAATCTATAAGCTGAGCGAATCATCAGAGAAGCTGGGATGTATGAAGAAGAGCGCAGCTTCAGGATTTGAGTAAGACATTAATATCCTATGCAGATGTCACAACCTTGCTTGAGAGGAGGAATTGAAACACTAGTTGATGAAGATCAAGGAATATACTTTTAGTATGGATTGCAACTCAATGTAAGGAAGACCAAAACCCTCCCAACTGTGGTCACTGTGGGTCAGAACTGACTTCATGGCACCTAACAATAATAACACTATCATAGCAAGCTACTCAAATGTACTGAATTATTGCTAGAAGTACAACTCTTGTTTACCTTTTGCTTTTATTTACTTTCTAAACCTTTTCTGAGAATGTTGAGGAAAAATATCCCATTAATTAGATGGTTTGTTACTTGAGTTCTACCAGAGGATATTAAAGGGAGTAAGTTGGACACACCAAACTCAAAACCAAGTTCACTGACATCATGACAGTACCAGATCGTGGAGACTTCCAGGACAGAGTAGAATTCCCTCCGTTGATGTCTCAGACTGTAACTCTTTGAAAGTTTAAGGTGACATAATTCTAGCATAATTAGATTAATTCCCTTCCTTACTTGTAAATACTCACAGACTCAACATTGTGAAACAGAGGCAAGCTAATAGCATTTCTGATACTAACAACTCATTGAATTTCAGGAAAGTACTTCCGTTTGGACATTGAGTTTCCAAAGAATGGTCCGTTTGTTGAAAAATAGAAATTGGAAGGGAAGGGAGAATAGGAGCTAGAATAAGAAAGCAGAAGAAGGAAGAGAACAGAGAAGAAAGCAGAATGGTGAGAAGGTAAAAGAGAGGAAGAAAAGGAATTAAAGAAAAGAGAAAGAAAGAGATAAGGAAATCGCATGGTAAACAGGAAAAATGCACCACAACAGCTGACCAAAATTAGAAAATGAAATTAAAAACTCTGGATTGGCTTGTGGACTGAGCACATTGCAGTTGTGGCAAAACACCACATTAAATAAAGCAAGCAAAATGAGGACAAGCCACATCTGCAGTTACTGGACTCTGTGGATTTGGGTCAATTAGGCAGATACTTTAGGGAATACTCCCCAATGACTATAAAGTATTGTTACTGGAGAAATGGAAAGAAAGGATGTAATTAAGTTGAAAAACAGTTACCTCAAAGATTCCTTTTTGCAAATGGAGCCAATATTTGTTTTAAGTTTGCTTATGTTTACACCAGGCACAGAGTCTGAAAGCTTTCTTTGGTCTTAAGGTTTTGCATTGATTTAGAAACAGTATTTTTCTAGTGTGAGGTAATGATTTATGATTTTTTTTCATTTTTATAAATAAACATAGGTATAAAATGAGTTTGGCTGCCTAACAAAATATAACATGCTTCATAGAATGCTCTACTATATATTTTTAATTTATTTTTTTATCTTTTCTCAAATTTGACATTTCATAAACCCATTATTAACTTTGAAAGTGGAAAAATTGAATGAAATTATTCCAAGTTTTATCCATAACATCTAAACACAAAGTTTAACAGTCAAATTTTAGGTTGTATGTTTGATAAGATTTACTGCCTAAGATACATATAAAAACTGCTATAATTTACAACCAAAGCAAACAAGCAAACAAACAAAATGGCCAAGAAACTTGAAAAGACATTTTGCCAAAGAAGAGATACAAATCACCAAGAAGCACAAGAAACTATGTTCAGCATCCTCAGTCATTAGTGAAACACAAATCAAAAGCATCATATTACTTAATTCCCAGTAAAATGGCAGTAATGGGAAATAAAATGTGCATATTGAGGCATTTATAGATGATAATATTTTGTAATATGTATGTACTTACAATAATAAAAAGGACAAATAAAAGAGCATACAAATTATGAGAAATATTAGGTCATAGTCATAAGCTAATCCATAAAATGATTCATACCTGTACTAAAAAATTATGCATTGCAAGACCCACAGAAAGGCAATAATTTTGCCAAAGATTTTGTACAATTACAATGCTAGAGTTGAAAGGAATCTTCTAGTTCAAGAAAAGATTGTTTCAAAAAAATTTTCCTTAGTTTTTGTTTATTTTTTATTAGGTGTGTATTCCACCTGAAATAGACATTCTGTATCATTTCAAATATAATTGTGAATTTTTGTTGCTGAGTTATATTTTATTAGTACAAGTGTTTCTACTTTATGTTAGTTTAGTATAATTTTAATCTTACTACATTTCTTTATATTAATATACCATGTAAATTTCTTATCTACTCTTTGTTTTGAAATTTTATACATCTTTTTATTGTCATATATTGTTGAAATACATCTTCTACTGACTATAAATCATTGAATATTTCTATACCCATTTATTTGAATTACTGGATCAAAGAATATGGCCATTTTGGCACATGGTGCTGATTTTAAAAATATCTCTAAAGTAACCTCAGTAAAAAGTAAAGTGCATATGTCTGAATTAATGATTTGGATAGGCTCAATGTGACATCCAATTTAAGGAACCTTTGATTTACTACTATATCTGTTGGTCTATTTAGATATACTTTATTAATTTCAGTATCATGATATAATTATAAAGTCCAAAGAGACATAAAACTTTACCAGAAATAAATACCAGTTAGTGGGAAAGAAACTGAGATAGCTACCTGTTTTCTATTTTTCACATCAGTCATATACAACTGGAGTTTGATAGGGTATTAATTTTTGACAGAAAAACTATTAAATCTGCACGATTAGGACCATGAGTAGTTTTAAAGGCCATATTGGTTGGGGAGTAGAAGCGATAAGAATAAGTCTTTTCTTAGAGAATCCCCAGATGGTGCGAATGTACAGTCAGTCATCCTCACATCCCTGTGAGCAGTTGTCAGATATGGGGGGGGGGGTGCAGGGGAAGAATCAGAGGGATTGTGTGTGTGTGAGCGAGGTGGGATCAGAGGAATTTAGACCCAGCCCTGGTCCTGCAGTGTCCTGGAGACCATTTGGTGGTTTCCCCACAGACGGCATCCCCGGGAGTTCTCTGCCTGCAACACCCCCTTTGCTACCTAGCATCTGTGAGACACACCAGGGCTCCGGTTCCCCTGGCCACAGAAACCTACCTCTGCCATGCTTCTCACTGGCCTATCCCACACATGTCTGTGTGTATCAAGTAGCCTGTGGTTTCCAGTGTGCCTGGGTCCCCTGAGGAACCCCCTCCTCCTCTCCTTGTGGCCCCGGGAGCCCAGGCTCAGCCTCCTCCTCTGATGTCACCAGGAGGGAGCCCACCAGTATACTTATTCTGGGCTGGGCTCGCTCCCCATCCCCCACAGTCCCTGGAGTCCAAGCACCACTAGCGTCACTTCCAGGAGTTCTACAGGCATTACTTCCTCCTTCTGCATAGTCACTGGGACATGTACCACTGGAGACTGCCACCTGGACTTTCTGCAGCTGCGTTTCCCTCCCATTCCCGAACTGCTGGAGTCCAAGCGGTACTGTGGTACTGTGTCTCAGAGGCCCACATTCCTCAAGCCCATGAAAAGCTACCGCAAGTCACCAGCCGCTCTCTGGAACCCCCCCCCCCCACACACACACACACACACATTCCAAAGTTCCTGTGCCTATCCACTGCCTCTTGGTGTTTCTGCACCCACCAGTTTCTTCCCTGTATGACATCCTGCTTCCTCCTCAAAGAGCCAGAAAGATTCCTATGAATTTCAGCTGTATCTCACACCCACAGGCTGCTTTTCTGCTCACCCCCCTTCCCCCCGCCCCATCCAACACTGGCAGGCCACTGATCAAAAATGTGGATGCTTCCCAGGCTACCCCACGCTTACAGGCCATTTTCTGTGTCCATCAACCTCTTCTCCAGTTCCCGGCACCCAGGAGAGGCTGGGACTAGGGTGCCCATATTCCCATCAGCAACTTCCTGTGCCTCACAACACTTACCAGGATACGCCTCCCCCACCCCCACCCCCACCCCCTGTCCATCAGTTACCGCCTATATCTGCTGGCCATGTCCTTAACTCTGGCCCTCTGGTCACATCGCACATGTGCTGGCCAATTCCCAGCCAGCCACATCAACTGGGCTCCCCCAGCCTCTGGCACTCTCCTTACAAACTCCCCACATCTACTGGTCATTCCCTGGCCTCCCTACACCTACTTGCCTAGACTCCTGGTAAAATGCACAAACCTCCAACAAAAAGACACGGAGGCAACAATTCACTCAGCAGCCCCGACAAACAAGCAAGAGAAACAAAACACAAAGCTGGAGGAGGACTTGAAGTTAGGGACATACATAGAAGAAGCAGACTTGGAATCACCACAAAAACAAATTTTCAGTATGCTGCTTAGAATCATTCAGGATACAGGGGATGTTTGAGAGTGAGAAATGCACATGTGAAAAAGGAAGAGAGACTTATGGTCGATACCTTGTCACAAAACCTTCAAAGAATAGAGTCAACAGAATGATTTATCTAATGGCAGACAAAACAATGAAATTATAAAAATTAGGGCAGAGATAAAAGAATTAGAAAACAAAAACAGTGGAACAAAACAACTCAACAAAAAGCTGGTTCTTTGAAAGAATCAAGAGATTGACAAACCAATTGACAAACCACTTGCAAACCATATGAAAGATAGGCAGGAGCAGATATCAATATCTAGGATGAGAGGTGAAACGGGAAATTACAAAGAACCAAATGAAATTAAAAGACTAATTACACAGTACTATGAAATTATTTACTCCAAGTAATTCAAATATTAAATCAAGAGATATCCTTTCATGACTACCTATGTTATATCCCAGAGGTTTTGTTATTATGTATTCTCAATTTTATTAATTTCTAGAATATTCCTAATCTCTAGAAATTCCTAATTGTGGCCTTTATTCTGGGACACAACTCAGCCCTTTCACAGAAGTATATTATTTCGCTTCCATGTATTTGCCCTTGTTTTCTTTTCTTTTCTTAGACAAATACCTGAAAAAATAAAACTTTCCCAAGTTATCTTATGTGGTCATCAAGAACCTGAATAGACCCTAAACAATAGAAGAAATATATAGGTTATGGAAAAACTCCCAACTAAAAAAAGCTATGGCCCAGATGGCTTCACAAGAAAATTCTACCCAAGATGCAGTGTGGTTCAACATTCAAGAACCCATTTACATTATCCGTCAAATTAACAAGAATAATGACAAGGACCCCATGATAAAATCACTAACTGCTTAAGAAACATTTGATAATATTCAACACCCTTTCCTAATTAAGACACTGAACATAATAGACTTAGAAGGAGATGACCTTAATACAACAAAAGCTGAATAAGAAAACCAATAGCTCGTGCTACTTTTAATGGAGTAAAATGAAAATATTCCACTGAGTAAGGGGACTAAAGATGCCCCTTTTCTTCACTTCCATTCAATATCATCTTGGAGGGTCTAGCTAATAATGTGAGGCAAAGGAAGGATATCAAATGAATATGCTTTTGGAAAGAAGTGAAATTATTCATACTTGCAGGTGAGATGATTTGATATATTGAGATCCCCAAATGTTCCATGGCAGGATTGCTGGAAATGCTTGAGGAATATTGTTGAGTGGCATGATATAAAATCTACTCTCCCACTCCCACCAGAGGGTAGTGATGCCCCCCCCCAAAAAAAAAGACCAACAATCAGAAGTCACTTGCTATATACCACTGACAAAAAGAATTAGTACTCTTCACAATAGCCAAGTAAAAATTGAAACACTTAGAAATATACCTAACCAAAACTACAAATGCTCTGCATGAGGAAAATATAGAACACTATTAAAAGAAATCAAACCACAAGTGAAAGAATATCCAAAGTTTGTGGATCAAAAGGCTCAATGATGTAAAGATGTCAATCCTGCCCAAGGTACTATATAAATTCAATATAATCACAAAACAAATTCCAACATCATTTTTCAAAGAAATGGAAAAATTGATTACCAACTTCATATTGAAAAGGAAGAAGCCTTGCATCAGAAAATAAATCTTCAAGAAGAACAAAGTAGGCAGGATTACTTTACATCTCAAAGAATACCTGGCATAATACCTGGCCAATCACCATGAGGAATCAATTTTCATAAAACTTTTAAGATACTACAAATAAAATGTATAAGGCCCTGGTTTATGTATTATAAAGTCATGTTCTTCAGATATGACAAGATTAAGTCATACTCCAGGTAAACAATTGGTCATTCATTTCACAAATAATTGAGCTATCTGCTGAAGAGTAGGAAAACAAAAAGAAACAACAACAACAAAATGCCTCTCTAGCATTTTTCTGTTGAGGAAGCCCTACACATGAACACTTACAAACCTACAAACAGTAAGCCAATAAATAAAAGTACATTATGATAGGTTCTATGACAGAAACAAAAGGGTTATTGAGATACTATGCTGACCATAAAACCCATGGGAAGAATGTGAGTTCGATTGGAGACAGTAAAAAGGATTAATGAGAGAACTAATTCTGAGAGGATGTGAAAAGTGAAAGAAAAAATATTGCTAATTTTGAGGGGGATAGAAGAAAGATCATGACATTTGGATGTCAAAGTTCTTTTGGAGGTCTGATTTTCCTTATCGTTCTCACATTTAATTATTTATATTTTATTGGATTTAGTAAGGATTAGGTGAAATAACATACTGAAATCAGTAAATAATGGGCTAATAATGCTTGTCATCAAGATTGAAAAATATGAATTAACAAATAAAATGTCATGAAACAATATTTTATTGAATAATCTTAACTTCTGTTGTACCACTGTATATAATATAAGTTCTATTTTTTTAAGTTTCCAAAAAAATTCCTGGGAAGGAAATGGTATTTGGAATTAATAAAAGGAAATGTAAGGTTCAATGTAAATCACTGATTGTATATTTTAGGAACTAATTTATTTCTTTATTCTTTCTTTTTCTTATTTATTTTTCCCCAAATGTATAATACTACATGCTTAGGCCATAGTGCATGTAAGGAAGAGTCATACAAAACAAAGTAAAGAAATGAAACATCCTGTTTACTTCTTCATTCTACTCAATTTCCATCAACGTGGAAATTGTATGTAATAGACATGTCTGTATTTGTGAACAATGAGAAATGTTTGCATTTCTCAAATGTGGTCACAAAAGCAGTAAAGAGTGATATCATTAAGAAGCCAGAAGTCAGGTGGGGTGGGACATATTGACAAGGATACTGCTCATGTTCAAGGGCAAAATAATATTAGAAACTTAAAAGAGTGTTGATCTTGATGAATGACCCAATACTCTTGAATCCCTTTTCCCTTATTTAAATATTTGTCTTTTTCTGTCTTCTAAAGTGGCAACATGAGATTATGAATCATGTATGTCTTGCACTCTGAATCAGAATCCTGGTGCTCACCTCAGTAATTCTAGACATGGGCAGTATCCGTGCCTTCCCTTCACCAGTTCCCAAGTCAAGTTGACAGTATCACTTCTGGGAAGAACAATCCACATACCCACAGGGACATTCATGAAACAGTTTTTAGGTTGTTCCAAACTCTATTCCCAGAAAGGACATTAGCCAGACCTTGAATAAACCCGTTAGGATTTTATTTTTCCTGGCTTCTAAAGGCATAGTGAATCCACAGTTTAGAGAGCTCATAGCTGCATTACCCCACTGAATTTCACATCTTAACTCATCTTCCTAGCTAAATATTAACAGTTTTAAAAAAGAAAATAAAGTTGCCTAAGGTTAATGTGTAAATTATACACTCCTAGTGTATAAATTAACCATGACAAAGGGTGACTAAAACTGACTATAAGAAGGATTTGAGGGAAAAAGTAAGACAATAAAAAAAGAACTTGGGGAAATAATCTAACTTTCTCTGACTTCACAAGGAGGAATGAGACTCCAATGCAAAGGCAGTCCAAGACAAATATCTTTGTGGCTGTGGTCAGATATGTCTCCACCCTCCATTCTTCTTAATCAGTCTCAACCCCAGCCATCCCTCCCACTGAACAAACTACTTATTTGCCAAGTTTAGTCATCCATTATAACAGTCACACAAAACTCAGACAATACTCATGGATATAGGATTTATTAAGGAAGTTAACAATTTATAATTTTGCATCAGGCATGTTAAGACAGAGTTCTTCAGTCATGATAGCCTCCTCACATCCATGAGCACAGGGCCCTTTTGTCATGGCTTTGGTCATATTTGGGCAACTGTATGAGTGTACTTTACTACTACTGACAAATACTCAAAAGCACAACAATCTATGTGAGATTCAGCCCAAAATTGTTCAGGTTCATGAGTCAGTAAACCTATCTCCAGTTAACTGTCTGAAGACATTATATTCCACTACTTAGCCTCATGGTCAGAACTATTTTACTTCATCGCTGGGCCTGGAACCCAACTTCCTGCCTCATGCTCTAACTTTTGGTTCTACTGTTGGGGTTCTGGTGTGCTAGTTCTTCTGATCAGTGAAGCTCAAGGTGCAGAAATATTGGGATCTATTGATGATAGTGAGATGACCACTTGTGTTTCTGAGATTCCTCATTTTAAACCCACAGGATGGAAATCCTTATGTCAGGGTTCCAACTTTTCACAGTCAAAATTGACCTTTTTAAAAGCACACAGCACTGATTTGTGTTGTTCTATTGGCATCTTTCACTTGTTGACACTCCATTAGCCATACTGGGGTGACTTGCATGTTTGCTGCTGTGATGGTGGAAGATATGTCATTGGTATTTCATATATCAAGAGAGTCACTCAAAATAAAGAGGTGAAGTTTCCATGCTAAGCACAGACTACAAAGAAGGAATAGGCTTTCTATATTGGAGAATTTTCTCCAATTTTCAGAGAGTTTTCCACTGAAAAACTTATGAACAGCATGGAAACACTATGGTACTAAACACCTAAGGGCTAAAAGTAGAATTTTGTCATAAATAGTGCCATAAGATGAGCCTCCCAGATCTGAATGCACTCAAAATATTTCTGAGGAAGAGCTCCCTTATCAAAGTACAGTCAGCCACATGATATGAATGGAATATTTGGGAGTATAATCATGTGACCTTCATTTGCTCATAGGTCATGACTCAGAAGACACAGATAAGGAAATCTAATAGCTGGAACTTGGAATGTACCAAGTATTAATCTAGGAAATTTGGAAGTCATCACAAATGCAATAGAATGCAAAAAGCTCAATATTCTTGGTGTTGGTGAATATAAATGGATTGATATCGGCCATTTTGAATCAGAATCATAGGGTTTATTATGGTTGGAATGACAAAATCAAAAGGAATATTACAACATTCATAAACAAGAAGGACATTTCAAGATCTGCCATGAAGTACAATGCTGTCTGTCATAGCATTTTATCTATCCTAATTCAAATAAATCCAAGAAATACAATCATTATTCAAATTACACACAGACACTAATGCAAGTGATAAAGCAATTGAAGAAATCTACCAATGTCTTCAGTCTGAAATTGATTAAACATGCCATTAAATGAACTTGTAAGATTGGTGATTGGAATGGAAAATTTGGAAACAAGGATGAAGGAAGAATAGTTGGAAATTATGGTCTGAGTGATAGAAATGAAACTTGAGATCCCATGGTAGAATTTTAAAAGACTAATGACTTGCTCGTAGCACATAATGTTTATAAATACCACAGAAGCTGACTATACACACTTCTCCAAACAGACTGCACAGAAACCCAATTGACTAATTCTTTGAGAAAAGAAGATGAAGTTTAATAACAACAGCAGCAACAGTGAAACTGGGAACTAACTGTGAAACAGATTGTAAATTCGGGATAAAGCCGAAGAAAACTAAAAGGTTTATTGTGTCAACTAGGTCAATAGGAACATGTGGGAGGAAATTAACCAGGTGGCAGCTTGATTGACAATGAGGTAAATGGCTTTGCAAGGCCTGCCCCATCTCTCTTGCTCTCCGATGATCAGACCAATTTGCTGCTGTTTTAGCCACTTCTATGCTTCAACCTATGTGCTACACTACCCATAGGTTAAGCTGACATGTGGATCATGTGACTAGAACTTGAGGTTCCCTGGAGACCCACTTCATCATACAGCTAGTGCATGCTTTGCTTGAGCATGAGGCTGGTGGGTCCTGTTGCCATGC
Source organism: Nesogale talazaci (assembly GCA_004026705.1). Lineage (NCBI taxonomy): Eukaryota > Metazoa > Chordata > Mammalia > Afrosoricida > Tenrecidae > Nesogale > Nesogale talazaci. The sequence continues at coordinate 119,750 of PVJH01004302.1, forward strand.
TTGAGTTTGAGATCCCATCAGGGCCAACTTCACTAATCTCCCAAGTTCCTGACTGTTGTGGACCCACTCTGCTGCCTGCTGACTTTGAGCAGACTCTGCCTGTCTTGCCTAAAGGAAGATTCTGCTTGTTTTCTTCCTTGATCTTGGACCTAGCAGCCCATGTAAGTTGAAAAACATACGGTATATTAACAGTTCCATGAAAGTGAGTTAAACTGAGCCCTCTATACACATGTTTGGGCCAATTAATTGTTATATACCTTTTCACTGTATAAGTCTACATATATTCATAAGTGTCCTGATTTAGTTTCTCTAGAAAACCCTGCTTAATGCAATAGCCAAAATATGGTTGTGAGTAGATCCTATCTAAATTTTAAGAGTATTTCAAGAACAAATTTGATGCATTGAATTTTAATTACAAAAGAACTGATGAGCTCTGGGAAGTACATGAAGAACATCATTTATGAAGAAAGCACTAAGAGATAAGACAGATATAAAACTTCAGCATGGATATGAGAAGAGACTCTGAAACTTGCTCTTGATCATAAAGTAGATAAGGCAAATGGGGAAAATTGAAGTCAAAGAACCAAACAGAAAGCTTCAAAAAGAAAAAGTCAAATTTTATAATGAAATGGACAAAAACTAGAGTTAGAAAACCAAACTAAAAAGAAAATGTGGGCTGATCCCTGGTGGCGTAAGTGGTTGAGTGTGGGACTGTGGCCCGCAGGTTTGGCGGCTCAAATCCAGTGGCGCCTCTCAGGAGTGGCGCTGGGTAGTGCCCACGACCACCAGAGGGCAGTGATGCTCAAAAATAAATAAAAAAATTGAAAGCACACAAAGTTGGTAAACCAATAAGAACTAGTCAATACATTCCACTATTTTAAAGGGTAACATACAAGCAAAAAGCAATTTTAATGACAGAAATTCAAAATGCACTCACAGTATAAGTCAAAACAAGGTTCCAGGATTGCTGGAATACCAATTGAAATGCTTCCACAAGCTGATGAAGCACTGAAAGCACTTACTTGTCTCTACCAGGAAATTTGGAAGACAACTACTTGCTCAATTTACTCAATGATATCCCTAGTTGTAGGGTGACCCCACAGAATGCTCATATTATAGAAAAAGTCACTAATTTCACATACAAGTAAAATTTTGCTGAAGATCATTGAACAATGATTGCTATTGCTGCTGTTCCACGGTGTCATCGACTCAGTTGCAACCCATAGCGACCTGATGAAAAACAGAAGGAAACCCTGCCAGTCTTTCTCCACTCTCACAATTGCTCCCATTCTGCGGTCTTATTTCAGTCACTGTGTCAGTCCCTCTCTTTGAAGGTCTTCTGCTTTTTTGCTGCCGGTCTACCTTGTCTAGCATGATGTCCTTCTCCAGGAACCGATCACGCCTGACTGCATATTCAAAGGATGTAAGAGGCAGTCTTACCATCTTGATCTTAAGGAGCACTCTGACCATTCTTCTTCCAAATGAAATCTGTTTGTCCATTGAGCAATCTCTGGTATTTTCCATATTCTTCTCCAGAATCACAATTCAAATACATGAAATATTCCTAATTCTAGGTCTATCTTTCACATGCATATGAGACAATTGAAAATGCCAGAGCTTGGGTCAGGCACACGTTAGTCTTTAATGTAACAACGTTGTTTCTCAATGCTCTAAAGAAGTCTTGTGCAACAGAAAGAAACCCAGAATATTTCCTTGGGCTCATGTAGAACCCGAATGTAGATTGAATTAGTTGTGTGAATATTAGAAGAGAATACTGCATGGTTTAAGATGAAGAAAGGCGGTTGGCTTTGTCGTCTCACCATACTTATTCAATATGTATGCTGATTATATGGAATCCGACCCCTTAGTATGTTGAAAAGCATATGGAAGCAGGGTTGGAGAACATGGCCAATGACACAGCTTTGCCTACTGAAAGTGAAGTGAGCTTGAAGAATGTAAAAAGATCAAGGATTGCAACCTTCAGTATGCATTACAACTTAATAAAATGAATGAAGTCTAAGATTCTCACAATTGGACCAATAGGTAAAATCAAGATAAATGGAAAAAAAACAAAATTGTCAATTATTTTATAATGCTTAGAGCCACAATTATTAATGGTTCCTGCAGCACTCGGTATTTTGTTCATAGAATCTTTTGCGAGTTGAGGCTTGGATTTTTTTCCCCAATCTGTTCAGTTTGCGGCAGTTCTCAACCTGTGGGTCACAACCACTTTGGGGTTGAACAACCTTTTCATAGGAGTCACCTAAGACTGTTGGAAAACACATATTTCTGATGGCACTAGGAACTGAGACACTGCTTCTCTGTCCATCTTCAAGTGGGTCAGCCCACATGCAGATACACCCACATATGAATACCTGGGGTGGAGACTATTACCTTTGCTACTCCATGCTTCAAGACAAAATTTCACTTATTTTCAACTAGAAATAAATACTTCACAATATATAAATACATATTGTTTTGTGATTAATCACTATGCTTTAATTGTGTTCAATTGGTAACAATGAAAATTCATATTGCATATAATATATTTACATTATGATTTATAGCAGTAACAAAATTACAGTTTTAAAGAAGTGACAAAAATAATTTAATGGTTGGTGTAACCACAACATGAAGAACTGTATTAAGGGGTTGTGGCATTAGAAAGGTTGAGAACCACTGATTTAGAGATATACTGAGTGTGTTCTTATCCTTTAGCTCTTTAACCCCGAGTCTTCTGACATTTTATTAATACTTTGTCTTTTTTAGCTTCCCTTTCAGAATTTCTATTCTGCTCTTTTCCTTATTTCTTTCATTTTCCTTAGCTGCTCTGATAAAGACCAAGGTTCAGAGTCTCTTCTGATAGCCACTCTCTTCTTTTCTTCCTTTACATTTTTTCTATTGATCTTTTGGTTCCCTAACAGATAATACTGCAGATGTCATTCTGCATTTCAACATTTTATGTCATTATAGCTGAGTATGTCATTTCTGTTCCTGAGATGTTCTCAAATTTTAGGTGGGATAGATTCCAGGTCATATTTAGTATCTCTTACGTATGAGCAATTGGTTTGTTGCACAGTCCTAGCTTCAGTTTGACTGCTTATATTGAGCTTCTTCATAGTCTTTTTTCACTGATATAGAAAATTCTTTACCTGTGAATTCTATGTGGCATACTTGCCATTTGAATTGTTGATAAAAGGTGTTTGCAATAAATCAGTCATGGATCTTAACAGAACTCTATTATGTAATCTGTGTCTTGTTTCCATCCCTGGGACCATATTTTCCCAACTACTTGAAAGCAAGTGGTGGATGGAGGGTCAATTGATTATCCTGAACTAACTAGGTGAATCCAATAAACTCAAACCAAACCCACTGCCATCTGGTTGATTTCAACATATGGTGACTCAATAAGACAGGATCGAACAATCCTGTGGGAGTAGAAAGTCTTATCTTTTTGCCTTAGAGCAGCTGATGATTTCAAATCACTGACCTTGTGGTAGCAGCATAATGAACAGCCACTATGCCACCCAGGCTCCTGGTTGACCCCAATAGAACTTCCAAAGTAAAATGCTAGTAACCATTATATTGATCACAACTCCTGGTGATACTAGTGTTGAGTGTACAACTGTGTTCCATAGGGCTCTAACCACCAACTTGTCTGTTTATAGTCAAGCTGTCCCTGTTTGTACCACCCAGATAATCTAAACGAAACTCTGGGGTTCTTTGTGTTTAAAAAAAAACGCCAAGGAATTATTGTCTGAAAGATGAAATCTAAGAAAGACTTGACAGTCCACTGTTAGTTCTGAAGATAGAAAGAAGCTTGGAGCCAAGGAACTTTACAGTTTTTAGAAAATAGAATAGGTAAGGAAATTATGGGTCCTTCCTGGCCCCTTGTTGTTTGCTCAGGGATATCTATTTTTGACATCTGATTTCTAAAACTGTAGGATATCTGTTTTGGTTGTTTTGTTTGAAAATACTGATTGGCATTTTTTTACACCATCAGTAATAAACTAGCATAGCAATTCCATTATGCTCCTTTTTGGTGTCCCTTAACATGCTCTAGAAAATCTGACCTTCTACATGCTCTTAGAGTCCATCAAGTGGGAATTTGATTGGGGCCACAGTTATACATTACAGAGTTGCTTATAGCCAGTCAGCATGAGGAAAATTGAGTAATTTTTGAAGTCCAAGTTTAAATAGGAATTCTGATGACACTGTGGCTAAGCATACAACTGCAACTAAAAGTCAGTAGCTTGAATTATTATGGATAAAATATGAACATCTGCTTCTATGAAGACAGAATGTTGGAACTTTATGGGGCAGTTTCGACTCTGTCCTATAGGGACACGACACTATGAGTCAGAAGTGACTCACTAGCATTGAGTTTTACGTTTTTTGTCTCATACGTGTACAAGTGATGAAAGAGATAAGAGGCCAAAGACTATGACCTACACTCTCCACCTATAAGAAATCAATGTAGTTACTGAGAGGAACAAAGGAGCCCGGTGGCCTAAAGTTACAACTTGGGCTACTTGCATGGCATGGGTCATACCATGCTTCCATCATCACATTTTGATTTACTGCTCTACAATCTCTTCTACTGAAGTCACTCATTGCTCATTAAAAAAAAAAAAGGATGAGAGAAGAAAAGGGAAAGTCAAAGTCAAAGACACTAGCAGGGGATGGATAAATCACAAAGGATAATGTGGCAAGTTTTTAAAACCAAGCAAATTGCCTTTGAAGTAGTAACCTTGTGTGTCCAAGAATAGAACTGTTTTTGTTGTTGTCGTTTGGTTTGGTTTTGAAGTAAAGCACTAGAACTTCATTCCAAGAAATATAATTTCAGTTTGTCATCACACACTTTAAAGCATTTGTGTCATCTATAAAGCACTTTTATTTTGTATAAATAGCCATAAGAAATTAGGAATTGGGAATGTGAGGAAATCATTTTAGCAGTGAAAAGTATTTGGTTCATCATGTGATTTTCAAGGATATGAAGATCATCAGTCCTTTTGTTTTAAATGGTTTGAGTATGAATTGTCAACTTTTCAGTTAGTATTAAAGTGGTTACATTACTGTTTGCCCTTAGTATAGTCGGAGGCCTCTAAATTTAGGTTGGTAAAACTTTTCTTGTACTATAAAGAAATATAAACTTTGAAGAATGAATAAAATAGAATACTTTCATCTGGTCTTCAAAATTGCTTTTAGTGTTTGTTAGACTGTTGCTGTCTCAACTACACTTCAGAACTATTTAAACAATATCTTAAATACTTAAGAACTATCTAAGGGAACCACTAAAGAAATATCTAAGAGAAATCGCTTAAGGATCTATAATCTTTAAAGTTTCTTGAGTCATTTTGGATCAACAGTCACTTTGGGAATCACTATCTTAGCTGAAAAGCTGATTCATGGCCAAGCCTAACATAAAATGAAAAAAGTCTATTCTTTTCAATATGGGAATATTTAAGTCACCAAATTCTTGCCAAGGTTATTGTAATGCATCCACCCAATTTTTTGGCAGAAATTTTAGGAGTTTTATTGACATCAAGTTAATTCCATTGTTGCTCAAAGGTAGAAGAAATTGGACCTCATCGAAATATGATGCATTTGGGAAAATATTAAAAGTATATATTCTGTAAAGGGAAAACTTAGAAGAATCATAGGACTTTCAATATTGCAGAAATTATTATAAAAACATCTTGTGGCTTATGAATAAGTCAGCTACAACTTATATTTTAAAATACCAAATGTGTATTATGAAATTCCCTTCTGAGGCTTATGGGAAATTATATAACACAAGAAAATATACATCATGTGAAAGTATATGAACCATTTAGTCTCAAAGGGCAATACATTTTCAAATATAATAACGGAAAGATATTTGAAATGACAGTACATTTTAAATTACAGGAATAAAGTCTTCAATGTAAAACAATAAGTATTTATACCATTTCTTGGTTAAATACGCATTTTTAAGGAGAACTTATTTAATAATGAGTCAACATTATGTCATTTTTAAAACATGTTATCAGATTTTGTACTAAAACTCATAATTCAGAATTATTTATGTCAGTAAATTAATAGTTTCAAAAAGATATACCTAGTTAAATTCTAGGCAAATGGTTATACATTTTATTAAATACATGGAACCCAATATACTTTATATCTTAACTTCATTTTCATATAATAAACCTTTCAATTATTTATATCCTTTAAAACCAGTGTGTTCTGAGTCATAGCAGGAAAAAAGTGTTTTATATTTGTGGTAGTTATATAATCTGCTATCAATTTGAGAGAATTAAGAGTGAAGGGGTGGACTTTGGCCTGTCACTCAGGCCACAATTTGATGACCTCATTTGGAGATGCTAAGGAGACAAATAGCTAACTGGAGGCAGGACATAGGCTCCCCTTTTGGGTAACACTGCAGCTGACAAGACACGTGGAAGGACACTAATGCCCTGAACTGGAGGAACTGCATGGAGACTCCTGCCAGCACTGAGATGTCTCTACCACCACTGGAGCCACAAGACTATTTACCCACTGGCCTGAAATCTTACTGAATTAGGCATCACTGCATGTGTTGTGTGAGTTTGAAGAGGAATTTATAGACTGGTATTGAACATACGGACTAATATCATACTCATGGGTTTGGAATGGACTGGGCTAGCATGCTTCTTAATGTACACTTGCTCTTCTATATAAAGTTCTTTGTGATACACATATGAAGGTCTATGAATTTTGTTTTACTAGTGTACCCATACTAACACAATATTGAAGTCTGAACATCTCTTTGGTATTGTTGTCTTAAAGGTTGTCTAGTTGGCTCACACTCCAGCAACCATATGCACATCAAAAGGAAACATTTCTTATATTTGAGACATTGATGCAACCACTATGTCAATCCAAGATGTTGAAGATCTTCCACATTTTTGCTGTCCCTCCACTGTGCCCTTCTTCTGGGACTAAACATTCCTGACAAAATATCCAAAGTACATGAGATGAAGCCTAACCACCCTTACCTCTAAGAAGCATTTTGGTTGTACTTCTTTCAAGACTGATCTGTTTGACCTTTGGGATGTCTATTGTACTTTCCATATTCTTGACAGCACCATAATTCATATGCATTCATTATTCTTTGTTCTTCATTCAGTGTCCAACTTTCACAAGTCTCTAGGCAATCGAAAATACCATGACTTGGTCAGACATGACTCTGTCCTAAAGTTACAGCCTCACTTTTCAATATATTTAAGAGGTCTTGTGGAGAAGATCTAGTTTTACAAAAGCCTCCTTCATCTCTTTTTTTTTTTTTATTCATTTTATTGGGGACTCATACAGCACTCATCGTAATGTATACATACATACATACATACATACATTGTGTCAGTAGTTACATCTTTTCTGGGATGGGGTGGGGTTCTTTTTTTTTTTTTTTTTTTTGATTTGTGAGAAGTAAGCCAGTTTTATAGGGCAAGCAAGCTTAGGCAATTAGCATATCGTGATCTTCAAAATTAACAAGTGAATGGAAGCACAGCTGCAAGTCAGGCTTCAGAGGCCAGGGCTGTTTACAGTTACAAAGGCGACAAACTACAAACCCCAGGCAACAAACTGCAACAGAGTTCAGGCATATTCGGCCTGTAGCCAGGTCAAGCATGTCTGGGCCGGAGGGCTCCTGACAGGTCCCCCTTTTTTATTTTTTCAAGTAATATCCTCCCGGGAACTCCGC
>PVJH01004303.1:0-127386 GCA_004026705.1 Nesogale talazaci
CACCCCCACTTGCCTGTCCTCGTCAACATTCTCCCAATATCTGCCTTTCCCCTTGGGCCCTTGATATGGGCCCCCTTTCCTTCCCCCTCCAACATTCCCCCCCTCCCCCCAGTCCTCATAACTCTGCAGTCATTATTAAGTTTTGTCATATCTTACACTGCCCGACATCTCCCCCTGTCCACACCTCCCTACGTCCTCCTCCAGATAGGAGACAGTCTACAGATCCCCACAGCTGGCTTTTAATAGATGTTCTTTTGGAAGTAGCAAATTTGAAACTTGATTCTATTAGACTCTATGTTAGCCTAGGTTGTCTAGAAGAAGAAAACCAAAGACAATCATTTGTATATTAAAAAGAGCTTAATATCAAGCAGTAATTTTATTTTAAGAAGGCATTCTAGACCAGTCTAACTCAAATACTTGGGTCTGAGGCTAGTCAGAGCTGCCTTCAGACTCACAAAACTACCGATGAACGCAGCAGAAGCAGGAAGCAGTTGATTATAGGCCGATGGATGCAAAGTCCCGGTGGGAACATGGCAGAGCACCCCCATCTCTCAGGGCTGGTAGCCCAAATGGAGACAGACACAGAATCCAAGCAAAGAGGAAGGTGAAGGGTCAGAGATAAGTTCTCACCTTCTCTCATAAAAAAGCCACAGCCCCTAATCAGTATCACCTGATTAGGTCATCACCTAAATGACAGGTGGGTCTTCACTCCTATCTCCAAATAGGTACCAACAAGTTGGCATAAAAGCTAATGACCACAAACCTCACTGTGCCCATTAATCCAATGGAATATCATTCGTGGATACTATAATGATGGATATGGGAAGCTCTCTGATACAGTTCAACTTTATCCCTCTAAACCCAACCCTAAATTAACCACATTTTACTGCACTTAAAGCAAAGTATAAAGGAGAAGCTCAGAAAGTTAAGGAAACTAATCTACATGTTAGAGATGTTTCCTGCAGGAGAGTAGTAGGAAATACTCATTTCCACTCCTAGCTCAGCTCTAGTCATGCTTTCTCTGTGTTGTAAACACACGTGTCATTCTTTGTTAATCTTCATGGATTCTGCTAAAAAATGTTCACCTTTAGCATTTGCTGTCTCAATAGAGTTAGGTCCTCCTAACTGTGAATTCATTTGGTGCTATCTTTTACAACAGTGGTAACTCTACATTATGTTATGTGCCCATGCCTACAAGAGGGTCTTGAGTAAAAACAGATTGATATGTATTCATATTTAGCAGACTTTTAGGCACGTAATTAACTTTTATTGGCTTCATTTAGACTCATAGATATTTCAGTAGTTTGAAAACCAAGATTAATAGGTCCTTCTTTCTAGACTGTCAATCTGAAATATCTATGCTAAGATCTGTCCACAACAATAAGCTGCTACAATATAACAAACTAACAGACAAGTAGTGTAAAGATCCAGTGGAGGAGGGGGCACAATAATGATGAAGACTTAGATGTGTAAACCACATGAATAGCCCCAGATAACATTGCTGAAAAAATGAATTCCTTAAGTTAGAAGACCCTTTAAAGTATATTCAAGCTTAATGATGGATGTAATAAAGCTTTTATGATCTTCATTTGCTAATATGTCATGACTCAAAATGAGTAGAAAGAGATACACATATCTATTAATAAGAAAAACATGGAATGTAAAAGTTATGAATTGAGGAATATTGGAAATTGTCAAAAATTAAATGAAATTTCATTGCTTGATATTATAGACATTCATGTGCTGGCATGTATCATTATTAGATATTTTAACTTGGACAATTAAAAGATCTTCTATAATGAGAATTATAAACTGAGGAGAATTGTCATTACATTCATCATGAAAAGGACATTTCAGGATCTATCCCAAAGTACAAGGCTTCCAGTGACTTGTCTATTTTCCTCCAAGTAAGACCAGTGAATATGATTAATATTCAATTTTACACACCAAGATCTAAAATTTTTACCCGTATTGTGTAGCGTGAAATTTCTGAAAGAAGAAATCAGGATGCATTAATAATTACTGATGATGAAATGCAAGAACTGGTAACAAAAAAGGTCGAACAGGGGAATTATCTAGCGTTGGTCATAGAAACAATGCTGAAAATCACTCCATAGAGTATGTGGCTTATTCAACACAAAATCATTTTTCAACAACATAAAAGTGAGTGTATACACAGATATCACCAGATGGAGTACACAGGGATTATACAGACATTCCCATAACTTGGGATGACTTGGTATTTGTGGAAATAGGTGATGAAGAAGCTCAATAGTATCAGACAAAACAAAGCAAGGATCTGGTTCCAGGACAGACCATCAATTATTTATATACAAGTTCAAGTTGAAGCTATATAAAATTAAAAGAATTTCACAAGAACTGAAACACAACCTTAAGATTATCCCACATTAGTTTAGAGTTAATTTCAAGAATATGTCCAATAGGTTGAATACTAAGAACTGAAGACCAGATGACTTGTGGGATAACATCAGGGACATCATATATAAAGAATGTGAAAGGCTGTTCAAAGGACAGGAAAGATTGTCAGTATGACCAAGATTGACCTAATAGCCCAGCAAGGAAGGGCCCTGGCCATCCCCACAAAGGAAGTCTCTATTCATCCCCACAACTCCATAAGAAAGACCCCAGACATTCCCATGACTTAGCAAGAAAAGCCCCTACTATCTCTGTGACTTAGCAAGGAAGCACCTTTGAATACCCATGACTCAGCAAGGAATTCCCTGACCATCCTTTGTCCCAGAAAGACAAAGCCTACTACTCCCATATGATCCAGAAGCCCTTCCAACACTGACAGCTGCACTTCTCTACCCTAGAAATAGCAGTCAATCATGGTCCATAACCACATGTGCCCTTTCCCTAAAACAAACAAGCAGGCACAAACAATTGATCAATACACTGATCCAAAGAAATATTGGAGAACTACAATAGACTTAAGAAGGAAGCTCAGATACTTTCGATTTATAGAGAAAATATTCACAAGAACAACCCAAAGAATAGAAAACTTACTCCAAGTAGAATTCCAGAAGCCAAATAATAATAGAATTAGACAACATGATAAAAGAGCAGAGTAATCGAATCAAAGTAACTGGAAGACCACATCAATGTGCTTGACGGAAATTCCCTAATTACAATAGACAAAACAAAATAAAACAAAACAGTCAACGAAAGAGAAAAGGATTCCCAGGGAAATCTGAAATTGATGTGGAAGATTATTAAGGGTAAACACCTACATCTCATTGGAGTTCTGGATCAACAAGGAAAAAATATCTTCAAGAAAATAATACAAAGAATCAAGTAATAAAATGTACCTAACTTCATTAAAAGGGAGAAAATACATATTCAAGAAGTTGAAAGGATTCCCAAAATTAAATAAAAAGCATAATGACACATCATAAGACTCTGAAATATCAAAGAGGGGAGAATCTTGAGTATATCTGTGAAGAAAAGAAGACAGCCACAAAGGAAAACCAATAAGAATGAGCTCAGATGTTTCCAGAAGAAGTCGTTCAAGCAAGACAATGGAGTGTTGTATATAACACTGTAAAAGCAAGAACCTGACAACTGAGAATCTTATATGCAGCAAAGCTACACCTCAAATATAAGGAATCAATAAAAATGTTTTCAGACAGAGAGAAATTAAAGAATATGTCCTTTAAGAATAGATCAAGGATTTTGTGGTTTCTTCATTTTTTTATCAATGCATTATATTCCACTGTTTTTATGCACTAAAATTTCTTCATCTATTTTCCAACTGGTGGGCATTTGGTTTGTGAACTGAAGTGTGATAAAAAGTAGAGTGCATATGTCCATTCCTTTTATGACTCTTACTTCTTTAGGGTATATTCTTAGAGGCGGCATTGTAGGGATTAAATGGAATTTCTATTCCTAGTTGTCTGAGTACCATATCACTTTCCATGTGGTTGTACATATTTACCCACCAGCGGTGTATGAGAATTCCAATCTCTTCAAAACCTCAACAACATTTGTTCTTTTATTTTTTGTTTTGTTTAATTGGGCTGCCATTGTTGGTGTAAGGTGAGTTCTCATCATCTTTTAAGTTGCAACTCTGCCAAAGTTTATTTTTCCTAGTCCAAGAGTTCTTTGTTTGCTCTTTTCAAGAAGTCTTTTGATGCACATAGTGTCTTATTTTTAGTCGGTTCAAGTCACTCTGTATATTTGATAGTATGTGTAAGCCCTGAAAGCGAGACGTTAAGTTTATCTCTGTTTTCTCTTCAATGATCTTTATACTTCTAGGACTCCCATTTAAATCTTTGATTCATGTTGAGTTCATCTTTGCACATGGGATAAGGAATGGATCCTGTTTTATTCTTTTGCTTGATTTTTCCAGCACTATTTGTTGAAGAGACTATTTCTTTACCATTTTATATTTTGAGAAACTATTTTTGAGATAAGTTTTCTGTAGGTGGGTTGATTTATTTATGAGTTTTCTATTCTATACAATTTCCATCAGTCTATGTATCTACCAATGTACTTGTACCAGGTTGTTTTGTGGCCATGTGATAGGTTTGAAGGCCAGGTCGTGTTAGGCTAGACTTACAAAAAAATCATAAGGAAGCTGATGTCAAGGAGTTCAGGAAGGAAAATGTTTTGAAACTGACTGTGGTGGCTATTGTACAATATTGCTTTATGTGATTGAACTAAATTGTTTTGGAAAAAAAGAAACAGTTTGGACAGAGAATCAACAACAGCAGAAGCCTGATGTAAAACATACAAGATAAAATCACCCAGAAATCAACACATTAAAAACAGAACTCATAACAGAAATATAGGAAAAACAAAGAAATAAATAAAACTTGTACATATCAATGCAACTAAATGGTAATATACCACTTAAGAAACAGATGTAGCAGACTGGATGAGGAATCAAAACCCATCAATATGTCGGCAACCTACAAGAAACACACATTAGTTACAAAGACAAATATAGACTTAAAGGTCAAAATATGGAGAACAATTTACTAAGCTAATGGGGGGAAATGAATAGGAGTGGCAGCATTAATCTTCAATAAAATAGACCTCAAGAGAAAAAGCTCATGAAAGACAAAAAAGGACACTATGTAGTTTTACAAGGCACAGTAGAAAGGAGGTGGTGTTGACCAGCTAAGGTATAAGGGAATAAAAAGTGATTCAAACTCAGTGACAGGGTTGGGGTAAGAGGCCTGATAGGGATTGATCAAGACTAATGTAACAGAGATAAAATATTGAATCTTTAATGGAGGTTGAGTGTGATGATGGGACGGGAGGAGGTATAAGGAAATAGAGGAAAGAACTGGGGAGTAAGGGGCAATTGTAGAAGTTTAAATATGTACATAGGTGCATGTATATAGGTGCATAGGCATGTATATAGGTGCATATATTTATATATGATGATGGGGAAAAGATCAACGTGCATATACTTATAGGGTTGGTATTAGGACAGCAGATGGACATTGGACCTTCACTCAAGTAATTCCTCAGTGCAAGAACATTTTGTTCTATTAAATTGGCATTCCATGATGTGCACCTCCCTGACATGATCACTGAAAACAAATGTGTGCATAAGCAAATGTGGTGAAGAAAGCTGATGGTGCCCGGCTTTCAAAAATGTAGCATCTGGGATCTTAATGGCATAAAATAAACAAGTTGCCATCCAGTTTACAAGCAAGCCCACATGGAAGAAGCACACCAACCTGTGTGACCACAAGGTGTCAAAGGGATCTGGTATAAAGCATCAAAGAATTAAGGATTATATCCTTATAAATGAGGGGACTTGGGGACCCAAAACCCTCAATAGGTGAAGCGACATCCTCTTACAGAGGGGTTGCAGCAAGGAGATGAGCCAGTCAAGGTACAGTGTAGGACCGATGAAATGTGCAACTTTCCTCTGGTTCTCAAATGCTTCCTCCCACCCACTATCATAATCCCAATTCTACCAGACAGATTCAGCTACACCAGGAGATGTACACTGGAGTTGGAAACATGGGGGACTTTAAGATAGATGATCCCTCGAGACTAGTGGGGTCAGTGGTGATACTGGGAGGGTTACGGAATGGTGGGGTGGAAGGGGGAACTAATTCCAGGGATCTGCATTTGATCTCCTCTCTGTGATGTGGACAACAGGAGGTGTGTGAAGGGATACATTGGACAGTGTATGATTTGAAAAGGTGGCGACAATTTGTGAATTGTGGGGGTTAATGGGTAGGAGGAGGGTGGAGGATAAATATGGAGAGCTGGAATTAAAAAGGAAAAAGAACAAGAGGAAAGGGGGAAAGAGGAGCTTATAACAAGGGCTGAAGTAGAAAATATTTGGAAATGAATATAGCAACATGTATACAAATATGTTTAATACAAATGATGTATTGAATGTTATAAGAGCTATAAGAGCCCCCAATAAAATCTATCTTAAAAAATGAACAATAGAAAAAGAACACATAATTATTACAAACTTATATGCACCCAAATGAAATATTCTCAAAATACATTAATCTCACTCTTAAAGAATGGGAGAGAAATAGACAATACCAAAATAATAGTAGGAGATTTCAATACACTACTCTCAAGTAAAAACAGATTTAAATATATTACTCTCAAGGAAAAACAGACTATCAAGAAAGAAACTCAATAACCACATGGAAGAAATGAACAACACAATTAACCAACTTATCTTCCAAGACATATACATAGCACTCTATCCAACATACATTCTTTTCTACAGCATTTGGAACAGTCTCTAGACTAGACTATATGTTAGGTCACAAAAGAAGCCTTAATAAATTTCAAAATATATTGATATTCTACACTCCATAATAGGAGACCACAATGCTAGAAAACTAGAAACATAAATAAATAAATAATAAAGCTAGAAGTCAATAATAGAAAGAACAAGGACAAAAATGAAATACATGGAAGTTGAACAACACAGTATTTAAAAAGGACTTGGTGACAGATGAAATAACAGATACTTAAAAAATTTTTGAGACAAATGAAAATTAAAGCACAACATTCCAAAACCCTTGAGACTCAGGAAAAGCAGATTTCAGACCACAATTTTTAGCAATCAGCAAACACATGAAAAAAGAGTAGATTGGTTTGAACTGTTGAGTGAAGACTTGAAAGTCTGCAGTGTAACAAGCACTACCTCCTATTTCACAATAAAAAACTAAATCAAAAATATAAATGAATGAATGAATGAATGCTTGCATGAATAAATGCCAGGGAGACAAGGGGGAGAGAAAAAAGACCAAAATGAATATCAGGAGAGACCCCGAAGTTTGTTGTTGAATGTGGAGTAAAGTGAGAGGAAGAAATGATGAAATAAAAGAGCTGAACAGGAAAACTTAAAGGCCAGTCCAGAAACCAAATATGTGTAAATACTTGGAACTTGAAAGCTAAAAGTAAGAATGTGTTTGGCATTTGTTAAGGTGAAAAACCTGAAGAAAGCATTCAAGCTTTGAGGTGCAATATCAAAGAATTCTACAGACAAACTAGTAAGAAGCATCAAAAAAGAAGATGGAAGAAATATAGAATTATTGTAAATTAGATAAACATGTCCATGCCACATCAAAGTCAATTAAATTGAAAGAAGACAGTGGCAGAAAACAAGACTCCAGAATGGTTTGAACAAACAGATATAATGCTGGAAACATTCATCTATCGCTACAAAGTAATTTGGAAGGCAGCTACTTGGCCAATTGAGTGAGAGAGATCAACAATTTGTTTGTTCCAAAGAAGGGTGATCCAACAGAATTTAGAGTCTATAGAACAATGTTAATGTAAGAAACAAGTAAAATTTTGCTGAAAATTATTGAAAACTCTTTGCAGCAATATATCAGTAATAAACTTCTAGAAAAGCAATCTAGAATCAGAAGAGGTTGTTAGAACAGGCCTGTCTTTGCTGCTGTCAGACAGATCCAGACTAAAAGCAGAGGATACCCCAGAGATGTTTACCTGTGTTTTATTGAGTATGCAAAGCATGCAATTGTGTGGATCATAAGACATTATTAAATACATGAAGAAGAGACACTTATTGGAACTTCATAATGGATTGCTACTTGGTTTAAAGTTAGGAAAGGTGTGAACTAGCTTTTTTTTAACCATATTCAATGAATCTGTATGCTATTTTGCTCCACTTTGCATGGCAATTTTGAAATATATATATTATTTCATTCATATTTCTCTCTTCATATTCTTTCTTGAAATCAATATGACCATCATACCCACCCCTTCACAGAGAATGCTTTTAACAAATATACTCAGAAAATGCATGTTATTAATGCATGTGTACTTTCATGAGGATCTGGGTTGTTTACTTCCCTTCTAGGACACCCCTGTTTCCTCATTCTTCCTTTCCTTCTCCAGCAAGTATTTAAGTCTTTTGCTGTTTTTTAATATATCTCCAAGCTCTCTATATAGGCAAACCTGAGGATTCAGATCTTAGGACCTCTTTCTAGCTAAATTCCCTGCTTTGGTGACCCCTCCAATCAAATGTTTTTTAATGTCTTCTGTTTATTAGTGATTTATAAGCTTGTATCTCAAGTCATGATATTTCCTCTGAGCTATAGACCCCTATATCTAACTACCTGGTCAATGTCTCCATTTGGATTACTTCCAAACTTCTTCCACAGTCTTGCCCATGTTATTTATAACAATCCTACAGATAATTAAGAAGATAGCATTGGGATTTACAGGATGTTCTTATACTCACACCCCATATTGAATTTGCCCTCAATCATCCACCTATAGCTTCAAAATAAAGTTCACATTTAAGCTATCTTCATCACCATTACTGCTAAAATTTGAGTCTAAGTCACTGCTAGCATCCCCCATCTGTATTATTGCAAAGATGGGGCTTTGTTAATATTTCACTTGGTCCCCAGTCACCACCTCAATCTGTTGAGGATTCAGTCCATGCATTAAAAATAAGAACAGCAACAAAAGCTCAGTGACTTTTGAAAACAACAGTGAGCTATCTATCATGTTTCCACAATCTGGGGAATGAACATCAGGTTCACTTATTCCTCACATTTGTAATGGAATATCCTAAATCCTTCATTCGCTTGTCTGGGATGAAGGAAAAACTGGAGGCTGGTGATGCATCTGCCTCACTCTATGTGTTCTCTACCCTTGTTTCATATGTACTTTTTGGCTGACTGCGGGCCTAGGTGTAGTTGACTTTCAATATTCTAAATAGTTCATGGCCATCTGCTCTCTATGAATGGAAGTTGACTTAATGGTGGTAGATGTGAGCGTTTTCTTTCTTTTTTTGGTATTACAGCATTAAGCTCAGACCTAGTGTATGTATCACTCTCTAAACCAGAGTTAAGTGCAAATGGGACTTTTAAAGTTGCAATGTAGGGTCTTAGGTCAATCTCATCCCAAGCTCCTAATTGCTCTGTGAGGAGCTGCCCCCCAAACATCCTGGTTTCAAATAACAAATGTTTCATTTGCTCAAGTTTTTTTTTTCTCTGCTCAAAACTTTGGTTTAGAAAGGACCGAATGGCAATGACTTGTCTCTACTGCACACGGTCCATTCCAGCCTTCGCTACAAATGTCTGAGCTCTATCTGGGAGGTTCTACTTGGGTCGTTTACGTGGTGCTTTGACTCAGGCTGTCAGCTGGGGTCTGTGATCGCCTCAGGGATGTTGCATCTCATCTAGCTTTTAAAAGAGAGGTGGGATTTGCAAGCATGCTTAGGATCTAAGTGTAGGATTCCTAGAGGTACACTTTTGTCTTATTATGTTGGGCAAAGCAAGTCAGAATCAAGAACGAAGAGCATAGAATCTATGTCTTGATAGGAAACTTGACATATATGTTCAGAGATGATTGCATTGATTGATAACAAACATATTTGGAGATTCTCTGCCATACATTTACCCTTGTGAAAATCAACCAGGCTACACCTCTCCTCTATCCTGAATCCTCCACTACCTATTCATCTCATGTCGACAAAATCCAGATGTTGTTGCAAGTCTTTGCAGGACACTAAATAGTTTGTACTCCTATCATCTCATCTTCCATTTGCCCCTTAGCTACTGATTCACTTGTAGACAACTTTTATATTCATCAGCCATACTGCATATTTCTGTTTTCATTTATTGTTTCCTTACTTGGATTGTTCTTCTCCTGGACATAACCCACTTCCTTATCTTTTTATATCAAATATCAACTTTTAAGTGAAGCTTTTCTTGTCTGGAGTGCTTCAAGTTCTGTGTACTTCATCCACTACTCCCTGTTTAAACAGTTCTCCATAGAACCTATCACGGTTTGAAATACAAATAAGTTTATAATACCTTCCCCCAAACTCTTAGAGTCAACTGTATTTTGTGATTCAAATTCTTTCAAGTTTTGTAAAGGTAATAATCGGCCTTTACAATATATTTTTGATACCTAATTTGATTCAACCCACTTCCTGAAACACGTATTCTGACACACTAATGCTATATATAGTTCTATTCCAATTTAGTTCAGCTTTTGCTGGTCAATTAACTTAGGAACACTATCAGTTTTAGTTTCCCTGGTTTCAGTTTTTACGATAAGGGACTATGGACTTGTATGCTTCCACTTAATTATTCATTACCTGTCTCCTTCTTTCATTCTCCATTTAAATATATGGTACATGAGAGGTATATTTTTGTTTATTTTGCTCACTGATATATAGCAATGATATATCAACACCTGGCTGTGTAGTATAGTGACTTTCAATAAAACCTTACTGAATGGATAAATGCTAGAATAAGGTACTGTTAAAAGAGAAATAAAATGCATAATAGTAGGTAAGAGGGAGAAGAGTTATTTTTAAGGAAAGTTTAATGTACTTACCTGTTTTATTTACTTATCACACTGATACACAATAATACATGATTTTCAGTGCCTATAATGGAGTAGGCACTCTCCGAGCACTTGGCTGTCATTTTTCTAGTAAGAAATGGGAAGAGTCAAAAGTGACTTCAAGATTTTAAACATAGGAGGAAGGAAAAATAGTCATGCCATGAGTAGATATGGGATATATATAAAACTTGGTGCAAGGTGGTGGAATAGAATAACTCAATTTTGGAAATATTGTTGGGATAAGAACAGACAATACAGTGTGTATTGAGACTGCAGGTTGAGTGGACTGCTTATACAAGTGATTTGGATTTGTTAGTTAACAATAAAGAACTACAGATTGAAGTTAGTTGCCAGAATGCTGGAGACAAAAACATCCATATGTAGAAGGCTTGGGGCCATGTCTGAGCTTGTCGCTGCTCGTGGCCATCAAGTCAGCACCAACTCCTGTGTTTCAAAACCACGCGTGTCTGGTACTGTGCCATCTTCATGGGAGTTGGTGCGCTTGAGTCTGTAGTGGTAGGGTTTGTGTCATAGAGGTTTTCTCTTATATTTTCTGAATCTCTCTTTTATCAAACAAGAGGGCATATTCAAAGTCAACGAGTCACACTCTCATCATCCTTGCTTCCAAGAACCATTCAGAGCATATTTCTTCTAAAACTAATGTGTCCATTCAACTGGCAGTTAAAGGTAGGTACAATATTCTTCACCAACACCACAATTTGAATGAATCTGTTCTTCTATCTTCCTTTTTTCTTGTCAGTGACTGAAAAAACCAGGACTGGAGTCAGGCATACATTAGTCATTCAAATTGTATCATACAAAAGAAAGTTTTGGAAAAGAGCTTCAAGAAAGGATTGACTAGTATTTTAGAAAGGAATCCTAGGCTTGGTCACACCTCGTGATCCTTTCTTCCCTATCAATGTTGACCTGCTATTCTCTAGGGGAAGGGAGGGTTCTATCCCCTATGCATTAATTTTTAGATATTCTTTATAAAGAGCCAGTTCATCTATGAAGTTTTCCTGACCAACCCTCAAGTTTATCTCAATTCTGACCTACAAATATTAACCACTTTGTGTTCTCTCCACTGACAGTTTTCTAGTAATATTTGAAATATTTTATTACATTGACTTGTATTCTTACTGCCTCTCCCTTCAGGTAACTAGTACAAGTGATACAAAAGTACTGCAACTCTTGTGAGGTTAGGATTAGAAGGGCTGGAGTTTGGGGAACACTGCATCCTCATGTGCCTCTTGTGCCTTGCCTGGCACATAGTAGACTGTTATCATAATAACATAATGCATGTTGGCATATGGGCCAAATTTCTGAGACTAGGAGTTTGACTAGATTTAACTGCAAGCCCGTGGCAAGTGATTTCTTTACCACATGGTTGTTGAGAAACTGTTGCAAGCATATTCTTTGTGAACATGATCAAGAAAGGAAGTGAGAGTGTAGTTAGGGCCAGGTGGTATGTTGGCTTTTAAATTCGTTTCATTATTCTAAATAACATGGACTTTAGAACCTAAAGCAATGGCTTAGTACGTTCTGCCAATTTTCTTAGTGAAGTGATAAACTTATAAATTGTACTTCAGTAGATGAAAGGATATTTAAACAAGGCACACCTCAGTGTCTAAATTCCTGTAAGCAGAACCTACTTAGCTCTTTATGTACATTTTTTTAAAAAAAGTCTTGTGGGGAAAAAAATTTGAAGTTAAAAAGAATGGAAAGTTTATAAAAATGGTAATTTGAAAAATTTAATTTCTTTCTTACTTCTTCCCCTGGGAACCTAATAGCACAGATGCATAGTTTTACAAGCATTACAGATACTATATCAAAATTTGTAGTAATCTTAAATTTTATTTAAAATCAGTCTGTCTGCCATTCCATCTATGTATCATCTATCTATCTGTAATCTATCTCCTATAATGACTCAGGGTTCTAGTCTTGTAAAGTGAGATCCTAATTCTCATTGCTTTGTATAGAATCCTTGAAAATTCAAATATGTGATTTTTCTGATGACTTTTTAAATTTAATATCGAGGTATTTTAAGTCACATTACTTAGCTTTTGTCTTCAGTTTATAAAACATTGGCTTCCAGGATAAGATTTTGTTGGGCTTTTTTTTTTTTTTGGCATCACTGCTCTCTGGTGGGAGTGGGAGGCCCCGTCTTGCTCTTGCAGAGCTGCTGCTGGATTTGAACCACCAAGCCAGTGGGCCGCAGTCCCGCACTCAACTTCTAAGCCACCGGGGCTCAACCCAGCATAAGCTTTTAAAATATAATTTTTGTTTTTATTACACAAAATATATATTATAACTCCTTTCCCATATTAAGTGTATAAATCAAGTGACATTAATTAGACTCTCTGTGTTGTGTAGCCATCACTAATATATATATTCCACTTGCCTCCAAAATTTCAGCACCCTAAACAGAAAGCTAATATCCATAAGTGAAACTTTCCTAATTCTCCAGATTCCTCTTGGAATTTTCTCTAAATTTCTGTGGTTGAGTTAATTATGTCTCATGCTTAACTTTTTTCAGTAAATGTCTCACTCCAAGAAACTCACTGCCATTGAGTCAATTCTGACTCACTAGGGAATGTTTATTGTAAACCACTGTGTCAGGCTCTTTACAGTTTTCTCAAATTCCATCAGGTACTTTCCTCCCAGCTTTAAGATGAGTCGACTAAAGCACCAGCAAATTAGAGGACTTCTCTAAGTACAAACCTGGAAATTTTGAGGATAAACATCACATGGATGAATTTCATCATGTTCTAACATAAGCCAATCTGTGATATTTTATAGCTTTAGAAAACTTGGACACTAGAAGGGAATTTTGGCTCCTTTTAATCTAACTCTCTTTGTTTTAAAAAATAAGCAAACTCACACTTAGAGGCATGAAGCAGCTTGGTAAGATCATATAATGGTTTTAAAACAAGACAGAGCCTGTGCCCAAGTTCCTAGACTTCCATAGAGTGCCTTGAGATTATTACATGATTCTGACCATAGCAAAAAGGCACAAGTTTTCATCCTTCCTCAAGGAGCCTTAAATTCTAATATTACACAAGTCTCAATTTTGGTAATTATAATGTCCTAGTGCCAGATATGGCACTATATGGACATTATATACTATAATGGAATTATAGTATTTGGAATTATAGTATTTCCACTATATGGAAATTATATACTCTGCCAAGGGTGTAGCAAAATAAAATATGATGACATTACCATTTTTTATATAGCATGTCCAAAGAAAGAGGTCTTACGTAGTATCTGTCTGTAATATCAGCACATGGTAATAGCACACTTATTGATGATTCTCTGCAGAGATGAGTTCTATAGCTAAAGGGTCATAATCTTTTTAACTTTAAAAAATTGGAATATGCATTACACATCATACAATT
This sequence comes from Nesogale talazaci, assembly GCA_004026705.1. Classification (NCBI taxonomy): domain Eukaryota; kingdom Metazoa; phylum Chordata; class Mammalia; order Afrosoricida; family Tenrecidae; genus Nesogale; species Nesogale talazaci. Next base: position 14,247 of record PVJH01004303.1, read on the forward strand.
TAATCATTTAAGTATATTTTAAAAATTGGTGCAATCACCACAACAAGCAATTCCAGGACTTTTTTTACTCATTGCTGCTAGATCCCCAATTCCCCCCAGCCCCCCACCATCCCCCTAGGCAATTATCAATCCAGATACTATCTCTATAGATCTACCTATTAAATGGCCATAGCCTTCTGTGATGTTCTAATGTGGATTACATAAGACTTTGAAGTTATCTTTATTTATATTTCATGTTTATCAAAGAATCTTCTTTGTTGTAAGCTTTTCATAGCAGTTAATTGTGCAATCTGTTATTTACGGCTGACCTGATTACAAGAATTAGGTACCCCCTTCTTCCTTTCATAGCTCTTCACTTTACAGTCCTACTATATAAACCAATAGCATATTTTTTTAACTCAAAAGATAGCCACCGTCTTAGACTACAAATATGAAACCTCCTGTGATGGGTAGGTTTGTTATGCCAACACGGCCACAAAAGATTGGTGGGTCTGTTATGACGGCACAGCCAATGAACACATGGGATGAATTGAAGGGCAGATATAGGAGGGGGTTGGCAAGTCCCGCCCACTCTCTTGTTTCCGGATCTTCGGACCAGAGAGCTGCTTTGTTTGTCCTGTGCCTCGACCTCCAAGCAACACTACCCATGGGACACCTAATCGTGGACTGTGTTGCTGTGAGTTGAGGATCCTTCAAGCCCTGCTTCGCCACACTCCTGGGATATACATCTATCAGCTAGGGAAATAACCACAGAATGGGTTCGGGGACCTACCAGACCCACAGTGAGGTGTACCTGAGCTAAAACTCCATCAATAACTTGGCCTCCATAAGCCCCCACTCTGACTGGCGGGTGTTTCGAAGGCCAGATGTGAGACTGTACACTGATTCATGAGCTGTGGCTAATGGTTTGGCTGGATGGTCAGGGACTTAGAAGGAACATGATTGGAAAATTGGTGACAAGGAGGTGTGGGGAAGAGATATGTGGATGGATTTCTGTGAATGGGCCAAAAAAGTTAATCCAGTTGTGTCTCATGTAAATGCTCATCAAAAGGTTACCTCTGAAGAGGAGGGCTTTAACAATCAAGTAGATAAGATGACACTCACTGTGGACACTGGCCCTCCTCTTTCCTCTGCCACTCCTGTTATTGCCCAATGGGCACATGAACAAAGTGAACATGGTGGCAGGGATGGAGGTTATGCATGGGCACAGCAACATGGACTTCCACTCACCAAGGCTGACTTGGGCACAGCCACTGCTGAGTACCCTATTAGCCAACAGCAAAAACCAACATTAAGTCCAAGGTACAGAACCATTCCTCGGGGAGATGAACCAGCAACTTGGTAGCAAGTTGATTATGTAGGACCACTCCCATCCTGGAGGGGGCAGCGCTTTGTTCTGACTGGAATAGACACATATTCTGGATATGGATTTTCCTTCCCTGCACACAATGCTTCTGCCCAAACCACCATTCATGGACTTACGGAATGCCTCATCCACCGGCATGGCATCCCACATAGCATTTTTGCTTCCTGTCCCAGCAACTCTATGTTCTTTGGGACTGGAGGTCCTGGTCCCGAAGGAAGGAACTCTCCCACCTGGAAACACAGTACGGATTCCACTGAACTGGCAGGTGAGAATGCCCCCTGGCCACTTTGGGCTTCTCATGCCTTTGGATCAACAGATCAGGAAAGGTGTCACTGTACTGAGTGGTGTGATTGATCCAGATTATCAAGAAGAAACTGGACTGGTGTTACATAATGGGGATAAAGAGGAATATATCTGGAATCCAAGAGATCCCATAGGCCGACTCTTAGTGCTACCATGCCCTGTGATAAAAGTTAATGGTAAATTACAGCAACCCCATCATGATAGGACATCGAATGATCTAGACCCCTCAGGAATGAAGGTCTGGGTCACCCTACCAGGCAAAAAACCACAACCAGCTGAAGTGATTGCTGAGGGCAAAGGTAATACAGAATGGATATGAGAAGAAGGTAGTTCTACCTACCAATTACGACCACGTGATCAATTGCAGAAGCAAGTTTTGTGATTATTCATGTATTTTCTGTTTATGAGCTTATTGAATTTTTTTCTTTGCTCATGTATGATATATCAGCTACAATTGGATTCAGTGTGTTCTCATTTATATGTATGATAGATGTTTAATGTTAAGTATAAGCTTGATTTCATTGATGTCTAGAAATTCTATATGGGTAAGAAATTGTGTACAGGTGCGATGTTGGCAAGGGGTGGATTGTGATGGGTAGGCTTGTTATGCCAACATGACCACAGAAGATTGGTAGGTCTGTTGTGATGGCACAGCCAATGAACACATGGGATGAATTGAAGGGCAGATATAGGAGGGGGGTGGCAAGTCCCGCCCTCTCTCTTGTTTCCGGATCTTCGGACCAGAGAGGTGCTTTGTTCGTCCTGTACCTCGACCTCCAAGCAACACTACCCGTGGGACACCTAATCATGGACCGTGTTGCTGTGAGTTGAGGATCCTTCAAGCCCTGCTTCGCCAGGCTCCTGGGATATACATCTCTTGAGCTGGGGACTGTTGGACTCTGTTATCTGGCTGACTGTTGGTGACTGTTGCTCTGCAGTTTGCTGCCTGTAACCAGATAGCTTGGATTGCTCTACAGAGGACTATTCAGCAGCCCTCAAGAATTGAAGGACTGCCAGTCTTCTAGTTGCCTCACGCAAGTGAGTTGCACTGAGCAATCTGTATTGTTTTATAGTTAACTTTTTCTCTTTTTATCTTATATATCTTTCTCAATATATAAATATATAAAAATAATTACTAGTGTCCTGAATTTTATTTCTCTAAGAGAACCCTACCTGACACACCTCCTCAGCCACTGTACAGGAAGCACGCCCAGCAGAAAGGGTCGGCATTTCAATGAATTGGAATAATGAACAATACAATAGAGGTGATGTGCCACTTAGGGTGTTTGATAATGTCTATAGTTGATACTTTTATTGCATAAAAATATGAGAAACCTGGGAGAAGCGATAATAAATAGAGAAAATGAAAGAAAAGATTAGAAAGAAGGAATGAAAATATATTCATAGTAGCAATGCTGATAGCTAGAATATTTGAAGAGGCCAATGGAGCAAGGGAAAAAGAACTAAAAAACAGGAACTTTCCTTCCCTATAATCAGCTATTCTGTTATTTATGACCCCATTAATGGCCTTCAGCCCTGGTCTGTCTCCTAAATTGGACTAGAGTAATCTAAACTATGATGACGTTTGTTACCCAGTCTTCTATATGGTAAAGGTCTTATTTTTATAATAAGACTTTCTGCAGGAAGAGATTGTTGGCAGCACTTAGATTTTTGCACCCAGTACTTGGATGTCACTGAACTAAAGCTGTTGTTGATAGCGCCCATTCAATTGACTCCATAAAGAAGACTCCAAGCACACCTGAGCAAAATATCACCAGGTTCTGAAAATTTGATTTGAGCTATCATAATTCACAGGATCTCTCTGATTGGTTTTGAAAGTATATTTTCTAGTCCATAGTCACAAAGATCTCTGAAATCTGTCCATCATCATAGACACAGATTAGGGTCCTCTGTTAGGTTGTGTTTGCACAAGAGGTCTTCTGATCCAGAATTGCATCTAGGTCTTCTTCATGGAAGGTGAGAATTTCACCACCGAACTACCAAGATTATGAGAGTGGTAACTTCTCCTTTTTTCTCTTGGAGTTCCAATGAGGTGTGGAAGACACAGATGTGAGGGATGAGATGATTTGTTCATATTGAAGTGCTGCATTCATAATGCAGGTGCTCAAGCCACACACTAATAATCATTGCTAAGCAAAACAAATATTTTTGAATGATCATCGTGTGTCAAAGACTATTTTAAGCAGTTTGAAAGAGCTTACCTAAGTCTCACAATAATCGTATAACATTATTCCTATTTTATAGACAAACTGTGCCACTGAGAGGTAAATTGACTTGTCCTAAACTTCACCATTGAAATCAAACCCTGTACTATTGCATAAATCAATGCTGCCCCATAGAAGTTTCTGAAACTAAAGGAATGTTCTATATCTGTTTTGTCCAGTATCTGTTACGTACTTGAAATGTTGCTGGCTCAACTGAGAACCTTCATTTTATTTTACTTTTCATAATGTTAATTTGCATATACACTTAAATAAAACCTAATTGGCAAAGGAGCTCCCAATACTATTTAAATGTTGCTGACTTAGGCTAGTAATTTGAAATCCAGACCAGGAAAATATATTTGATGTCTTAGAACTCTTACTTATCCTCTTTTAGGAAGGCTGAGGGTGTGCAGGTGTAGCAAAAACAAAACAAAAAACTATAGCAATTTCTCTGGGACTTTCCACTTGGTAATGAGATAGGTCTAAGTGCCAGTCCTGCATCTTTTAGAGTAATTGCCTGTAGAATCCATCAGTGTGGTAACTATAAATGCTAGTTTGTGTTCTCTTTGGAAACAAAAGAGGCTCCCAGGAATGGTTTGGGTGTGCCTTGAAGCACCAATTAATGTTTCTGGAGAGAATGGAAAGAACAGCCAAGTGAAACATTGAAAGAAAAGGAAAAGTCCTTATACAGATAATGGAGGATACAATGAATTGGGTAGTAAACCTAGGACTCATATGTTGCTTGTCATGTATCTTTTTAAAAAGCAATATCTCAAAGGCTAAGCAATACCATGAAGTGATATCTACATAGATTCACAGTATCTTAGACATTTTAAGTAAACTAGGGTAGGTAAGTTTTATGTAATGCTTTGCCATTTTATATGAGACTTAAGCATCTGAAGATTTGGTACTTGTGAAGTTGCCCTGAGAGCAGTCTTCCACAGATAGCAAAGAACACCTATAAAATATTCTGAGAATGCACAGATTCCCTCCTTTCCTTAACAACCAACACTATATATGACACAGGCTCAATATGAAATGTCTTTGAGATACATCCCCTAAGAATTAATTTCAAACCATCACCCAAACCTTAGTGCTCTCATCACTTTTAATTATTAATATACATACCCAAAACTCACTCACTCACTCACTCACTGCGATCTAGTCAATGGCGATTCCTGGCAACCCACTTCAGATTTCCCAGACTGAGATGTGTTAGGGGAGTAGAAAGCCCAGGCTTCTCCCACATGGCTGCTGATAGCTTTGAACTGCCTATCATGCTGCTCACAGTTCAGTGCTCACCCACTACACTACCAGGACTTCCCATAGGATAAGCAAGCCCTGTTGGAGTGACTGAAGGTTTCCAATTGCTGACCTTGTAGATCACAGCCCAACACATAAACACTGTATCACCAGGACTCCTACTAAAGTATATAGGCCATTTAAAATACCAGTCTCATTTTCCTTTGTTTCTCTAGCTCAAGATAAAGCCATGAGGTCAATAGAGATAAGTGGGTAAAGTCCAGTTCATTGGTTTATTTTTTATCATTTAATTAGGGGCTCATACATCCATTGTGTCAAGCACATTTGTACATATGTTGCCATCATCATTTTCAAAGCATTTTCTTTCTATCTGAGCCCTTGATATCAGCTCCTCATTTTCTGCCTCTCTCTCCCACCTCCCTCAATCTCCCACCTCCCTTAATCCCTCACGCTTGATAACTTAGAATTTTTTTCATGTCTTACACTGTCCAGTGTCTGCCTTCACCACTTTTCTGTTGTCCATCCCCCAGGGAGGAGGTTTTATGTAGATCTTTGTGATTGGTTTCTCCTTTCTACACCACCTTCCCCTTACCCTCCTGATAACTCTACTCTCACTATAGGTCTTGAGGGGTTTATCTGTCTGGGATTCCCTATGTTTCCAGCTCTGATCTGTATTGCGTACATTCTCTGGTTTAGCCAAATTTTTAAGGTATTTGGGATCATGATGGAGGTTGGGGGAAGCATTTAAGAACTAGAAGAAAGTTGTAGGATTCATCAGTGCTTTACTACACCCTGATTGGCTCATTTCCTCCTTGTGACCCTTCTGTAAGGACATCTCCAATTGCTTGTAGATGGGCTTTACTCTGCATTCCCCCTCATTCATAATGATAGGTTTATTTTTTTCTTTGATGCCTGATACAGGATCCTATCGACACTTATGATCAAACCAGGTGGTGTACTTCTTCCATGTGGGCTTTGTTACTTCTCAGCTAGATGGCTGCTTGCCTACCTTCGAAGTCTTTAAGACCCCAGATGCTATATCTTTTGTTAGTCAGGCACGATCAACTTTCTTTGCAACATTTGCTTATGCACCCACTTTGTCTTCAGTGATCGTGTAGGGAAGGTGAGCAAAATGGAATGCCAGTTTAATAGAACAAAGTGTTCTTGCATTGAAGGAGTACTTGAGAAGAGGCCCAAAGTCCATCTGCTATCTTACACACATATATCTATTTCTCCATTGTCATATATGAATATATTTAAATGCCTGTTACCTCCTAGTTCCGTCTTCTATTTCCATTTTCTCTCTTCTTATTTCACTATCATGTTCAGCCTTTATTTGGGTTTCAGTAATTTCTCTTGATTACATTGCCCTTGATCAAGCCCTACCAGGCCTCCTACACCCTCCTCACCATCAATTTTAGGTCACTTGTTTTTCTCTCGGTTTTTTAACACCCACTTCTTCCCTCTTCCCCCTTATCATGATCCCTTGAAACCACTAGTCCCTTTGTTTTTTCCTGCAGATTGTTTATACAGACCATCTTATCTAGATAGTTCTGGAGAAATAATAATATGCACAAAAAAAAACAGAGCAAAACAAACAAAAGAAAACAAAAGAACAATCACAACAAACCAATGACAAAAAAAAAAAGCCTGTAAATAGTTCAAAGTCTGTTTGTTGACCTTTAGGATTATTTTCTTGTTGAGTTTGATGGAGTGCCACGCTCTGGCCCCAAAGCTGAATTTTGGTAATCCCTGGTGACTTCGTTTCTCTGTTAGCTTTGCTGTACAGTTATACACACTTCGTGTTTCCCCTCAGTGTGGTGGGATCAGACTGAGCACAATTCCTGCACTGTGTCTCCAGTGCTGTTTGCCGTCGTACTATGGGTCAGTGAGAGACATTGTGTCTCATAGTGGGGCTGGCCTATGGTCCTCCCTGTGCTTTGGTTGTTCAGAGCCGGAATATCATCCTCGGGGCCTGGTAGGCCAGAATGTATTCCACTCCCTCTTCCTCTCCTTTCGTTTGCTCTGGTGTGCTCTCATCAGACATGCCCCTCTCTCTGAACTGTAGCTTTAGTGCTGTTCTCTGAAGTGAATTCTTTTGCGGGGTGGGAGGTCTCTCCACATAGTTGATGTTGTGGCCGGCCCCTCAGACCTCTTATAGCCTTGGTTTTAATGCTCTTTCACCTCTTCTTTGTGGTTATGACTGTCTAGACACTGGAACGTGACACAGGGTGAAAGGGCCAGATATCATGATCATAGAAGTTCAGAGAAAACTAGGGAAGTCCCCTGTAAGATGTATTGACGTAATTGCCATAACAATGCACTCTAGCATATGACTCAGGACTGAGTAATGTTTCATTCTATTATTCATTGTGCAACTATTATTCAACATTAGCTCTATTGCAAATGACAAGAAAATAAAAAAGGATTTCAAAAAGTTTCTGGAAAAGTGAGATTAAAAGTTAATGGAAGAATGATGGTGGCGTCTTGGTTTGGGTTTGGTGGTTGGGGATAGTAGTCATAGGGGAGCCTTGGAGCAGGTACTGGCACTCATTCAAACGGTAGGGTAAGAAATCATGTTTTAGGATGAATATTGGTACTCTTTTCAGCAATTCCAGGACAGGAGTAAGGCCACATTCAAAATCATATTAAAATATTGATTCTTTGATTACATAACTGCTAATTGGCTGCAAACTATATTACCTTTTCTGGGCTTACATATCCATCAAATCCTTTTCAAATATCACCTTCCACTTATGTTTTTCAAAGTCCTTCCTTGTTCTCTTACACCCAGGAACATATCTAAGTTTTGCATGTAGTGAATTAAAAATCTTGCCTGATAATACTACTTATTATAAAATGGATGTTGACTACATTTTCTGGAATCAGAGAATAATTCATGGTAGCAGAATGGGTCAAGCTTTTTCCCCAAAGTCAGGTAATAATTATTATAATCTTTGTGTCAGATAATTTCTATTTTCCCTCTAACCTTAGAACTTAAAAGCAGACATTGACATGGAGAGGTGCTGTTGTATGGCAGTAAAACTGTATGAATAAAAAAAAGATAACACGTGGGATTTGACCTGTAGCATTTAGTTGGCAATTCCTAAACCTAGAAGAGTAGGCTAGCTTTTTGAATTTTACTCTCTGTTACTTTTGCTCTGTTAGGAGTCCTAGTGGTGTGGTGGCTGATTGTGTGCCCGCAATCAGCATGGTCAGGACCTGGGAACAACCAGCAGCTCTTCTGGAGAAAGACTGGGCTTTCTACTCCCATAAACGAGTGCCGTTCAGAAAGCCCAGAGGAGCGGGTGCTACAAGTCAACTTCAACTCCATGTCAGTGTTATTTTACAGTAAAAGTGAGGGTTCATTTCTGAATAGATTTACTAAGGTAGATGAATATAGAAAGTAATGTAGGCTATGTTTTTGAAACAATAAAAGGCCTAGAAAAATATTTGAGTGCAATATAATTCATTTAAAAAGATTGAGTTCGGCCTCAAAAATGAAACAAAGTGCTGAGCCCCAGTGACGCAGTGGTTGAGTGCGGGACTGCAGCCCAGAGGGTTGGCGGTTCATTTCCAGCAACAGCTCTCCAGAAGCAAGGCTGGGCTCCTACTCCCATCAGGGGGGCAGTGATACCTACAAAACAAAAAGCAAAACAAAAAAATGAAATAATATATAGGAAATGGAAATCTATCTACTCCTTTTTTAATAAGTGAAGTCTGGGCTGAGCCCTGATGGCGTAGTGGTTGAGTGCGGGACTGCGGCCCATGGGCTTGGCGGATCAAATCCAGCAGCAGCTCTCCAGGAGCAAGACTGGGTAGCTCCCATGACCACCAGAGGGCAGTGATGTCAAAAAAAATAAGTGAAGTACACATTTAATTCTCATCTTAAGTTATAATTTATTTGTAACTCTTCAAAAGTTCAGGATAAGCAGAAAAAGCAAAGGGGTTTATGGAAACAGAAGTGCTTTACAAGAACCCTTAGAGGAAAAAGATAGTTCCTCTCTTGCTCAATCATTTTAAGGTTCAGAAATTATAAAGCCATAAAAATCAAAAGAGAAAACATCAAGAGCATGCCCTTAATTGTTATAAATAAAATAAAATTTATCCCTGAAGTTCCTGTGCTTCCTTGAAACCAGTCTGTTTCCTAAAGCATGTTCATTTTCTTTTTCAAGGAACTCCCCAAATTGAAGAATTAGCTTACTAATTGTTTAGTTTGTTGTTTGCTGCCCTGAGTCAATTTCCACCCAGTGAGTAGAACTTCCTCTTGGAATATCTTAACTTCTAAACTTTAGGGAAGTAGGTCACCAGGCCTTTCTCATGAGAAGCTGCCAGCTGGATATCAATAGTAAGTGTTCAGAGAGCAGCCAAGCATTTCACAGTTATGCCATCAGGTTTGATTATGTTGATAGGTGCCAGTGAGTCACTTCTGACTCACCGTGATCCAAAGGACCAGAGACCCAACCACTCCCCGTCCCGTGCCATCCTCACCATCTTCTTATGTTGGAGCCCATTGCTGCAGCCTTGTATCAGTTTGTTTGTCGAGGGTCTCCTGCCTCTTCTCTGCCCCTCCACTTTATCAAGCATGATGTTCTTCTCCAGATACTGCTCTCTACTGATAACATGTCCAACGTGCATGGGACAAATTCTTGTCATTCTTGCCTCAAAGGAGCATTCTGGCAGTACTTTTTCCAAGTACAGACTTCAAATTCCATGACAGGTTATTTGTTTCTTTGTTTTTGGCAGTCCATGGTATTTTCACTATTCTTAGCCAGCACCATAATTCAAATGCATCGACTCTTCTTTGGTTATGCTTATTCAATGCCCAACTTCCATATGCACATCAGGTGATTTGTAATAGACAAGCATACTTTGTCAGGTGTCTAAAAAGGAGCAGGGCATTTTGGTTATTGGCGGGAAGTACTTGCCATATTTTTGGCAATGACACCCTAGATCTAACTTGCCACTCTGAGATACTTACGAAAACAAGCCTGCGCTTTTTTTTAAATGTCTACTGTCTTTGTATGTAGGATTCCTGGTGGCATAGCAGGATATATGTGAGGCTGCCAACTACAAAGTCCGTAGTTGGAATACAACAACTACTCCATGAGAGAAAGATGGGGCTCTCCACTCAGTACAGATTGGAAGTCTCAGAAACCCAATGAGGCAGTTCTGCTCTGCGATAGAGGTTTGCTATGGGTCAAAAGCAACTCTACAGCTGTGAATTTGGTTTTGGTTTTATATCTAACAAGCTTTCCAGGGGGATTTTAATAAATGAATCACTCCAAATATGCAGGAAATTCAACAGAGATCTCCAAAATGTTGCTGAATTGTATAAGAACTCTGTTTGGGGAATTTGTTAATTAAGACAAGCATTTTGGCATGCTCCCAAATGGTGACCAATGATGGTTGTTCTTGTCTGGTGTAAAAACTCACATCTCACTTATTACTTCTCATGGAGCTCTGTTTGAACATTGGTTAAAATGCTCAGCTGCTAATCAAAGATTGGTGGTTCTAAACTAAGGTAACCTTGGAATTTTTTTTTACTGTGGGTGTTTTAATTTTTTTTATTAAATCATTTTATTGAGGGCTCATACATTGCTTTTCACAATACATAAATAAACATACTGTGCCAGGCACCTTCACATGTCCGCTGCTATTATCATTCTTCAATCATCCCCCATTTTCCCTTGAGCCCCTAGTATTGGCTTTTCCATCCCTTCCCCTCTTCCCCTGCTCTCTCCTTCCCACCAACCCTCAATATTTTATAAATTTTTATTGTTCTGTCATATCTCACACTGCCCGACCTCTCCCCCAATCCACTCCTTTGATGCCCATCCTTCAAATAGGAGCCTATGTGTATATCCTTGCAGTTGGTTCCATCTTCCTACCCCACCTTCTCTCTACCCTTCCAGCAGCCCCAATCTAACCACTGGCCTGATGGGACTCATCCATCCTGGTCTCCCCATATCTCCAGCTCCCCTCTCCACCAGTGTACCTTCTCCAGTCCATCTGGATTTGTAAGGTAGAGTTGGGACCATGATGGTTGGGGGGGAGGAAGGCTTCAGGAACTAGAGGAAATGTGTATGCATCATTGCTGCTGGCTGCCCCTTGACTGGTCTGTTTCTCCCTGGTGCTCCCTCAATGCAAGAACACTTTGTTTTATGAATCTGGTATTCCTCGAGGCTCATTGGCCCAACACTGAAGTGAAATAGGTGCACAAGCAAATGTGGAGAAGAAAGCAGATGGTGCCCAGCCATCAAAAAATATATCTGGGGTCTTAAAAGCCTGAAGATAAACAATAGACCATTTACTTGAGAAGAGACCACACCCACACAGAAGAAGCACAACAGCCAGCATGGCCACACGGTGGTGAAAGGTCTAGGCAATAGACATCAAATGGGGGGGAAATAACATATCACTGTGTGCACACATCCCCAAGGTGCCCACTGAGGACATGTGGGAGCCTTGAAAATTCTTATGAGGCACTTAGTTCTACTCTCTCCATACTGGGTGGTTTTGAGTTGAGAAGTCCTCAAAGGCAATGGATGCACTCACGCCTGTATTTTCAATTTGCACAGTATAAGCCTGTAATAAAGGTCTTCTTTTTTTTCTTTTGTGGCATCACTGCCCTGGTGGGAGCAGGAAGCCCAGCCTTGCTCCTGGAGAGCTGTTGCTGGATTTGAACCTTCAACTCTGTGAGCTGCAGTCCCACACACAACCACTACGCCACAAGGGCTCAGTCAATAAAAGTATTCTTAGGAGAGTTCTATATAGTTTCTCTTAAATCCATTCCCTCTCTAAGGTGGATTTTGCTTTGGATCAAAAATTAGAAACCATAATAAATTCTACAGAAAAGAATTCTTGTCTGTGATGACATTTGTGCTAATTGAACATCACTTTTAGTATTTATCATTGTGATCTTTGTTTTTGCTTTTTCTTCTGAGAATCTATTGATAAAGCTGAATTTGTAGACTGAGTAGATTAATAGAGATCCTATTTGTGCAATGCCTTCAGCTCATGCCCTTCCTCCAGTACATGCCTGTCCTCTTTGATTTTAGCCAGGCTTTAATTCAATTTACTTTAAACTCTTATTTGATATTGTCATTGCTTTTCTGACCATAAAAGTAATAAAAGTAATGCACTTGATTTACTAAAAATAGAAGTGCAAAGCAAGAAAACAATTAATATGATGGCTAATTTGCAATTTCTACGTTTGTCCAGGGTTATTATTTTCTAGATCAGTGATTCTCAACCTTCCCAATGCCACAATCCTTTAATATAGTTCATGTTGTACTGACCCAACAACCATAATATTATTTTCATTGCTACTTCATAATTGTAATTTTCCTACTGTTATGAATCAGGCAATAGCAACCCACAGTTTGAGAACCACTGTGCTAGATGGTTGAGATAAATAAGATTGGAAATTTGCCTTGTAATTTTGTTTAACAGGTGACTGCATCATTTCTCCATGATATTACAAAAGTAAATACTCTTAAAGCATATACAATACTTGCTTCAAAGTAGTATCCCAATTTATCATTAATTTCTCCCATTATGGGTTAATAAAAATAATGCTTCTGTGCATATTATTATTTTTTTCATGAAATCTGTCTTCATAGTTTTGACAATTTATGTAGGGAAATTTCCTAGGTTGTTGATTAACTCTCTGAAGTTATGAATACCTTAATGGTTGTCAACACATAGTTAATAAAAAATGTACAAATGTACAACTTTATCATTTCTTTGTGTATCTTTGTAACATTGCATCCTCACCAATTTTAAAACATTAAGACTTTAGAACAGTCTTTCCTAGTTTCATGAGGAACATGGCAGTTATTTACATCAAATGTAATTTTCCTCTTGGAAACCATAAAAATAAATAAATAAATAAATAGGCTTCAGGGGAAACTTGCAGATTCACGCTGCCTAGCATAGAGAAGTGCTGCCTAGCATAGAGAGTTCACATAGGGCTGCTTAGTGCAAGTTTCAACAGTTCAAAATCACCCTCTACTGCTGTAAAGTATTGCGTCTCAGAAACCCATTATGGACAGTTCTACCCTGTCCTCTTGCTTGGGTCACTGTGAGTCTGAATCAATTTGATGGCAGTGAGTTCCTGAGATGTCTATAGCGAGGCTGAAGATTGGGGAAAGCCATACAATCCGGAGCATGTGGAAGTGTAGGCCAAAGCTGCTAAGGCCAATTGAATGTGTGCTTGCACAGTGACAGGGAACCAAAGAAGACAGACGCCAGCGAGAACCAACTAGTTTTTAATCCCCAGAAGGAGAAAAAAAAACTGAGCTGAAACTGAGGTTAAACAGGGAATAACTTCTGAGATAAATGGAGAAAGATACTCTTGCTCCTCCTTAGCTGACTAATTGCAAAAAGCTTGAGTCTCACAGAGGGAGATGCTTTGAAAGGAAGGAGTTGTGTCCCTTGGTGGTAGCTGCAGGTGCTGAAGCTGAAAGAGTTCAGAAACAGCACTTAAGACTTTGCATCCTCTGGTGGGCTTTACAAGGGACAGTGGCATCATGAAGGGGGATGGCATCTGTTCGTGTGGAGCTGCATGTTTACTATAAACCTTAATCATAGAATTATATGTGATAAATCCAGTTTGTAAAGGGTTAAGTGTAGTATTGCTTAGATTATATTAATACTGACAAAATGATAGCATCTTTCTATATTAATTAGCAACTTTATAATACAAGATTATTGGTAACTGAGCAGATGCCTTTAAAAAAGTTTTACTTTTTACTACTTCATTCTCAAAAAATTAATAGTATAAGTACAGCTTACTACAATACTGTGGCTAAAACAATGAAAACTTGACCAAAAATCAATGACTATAGAAACACCTGCAGCAACAAAAACAACACCCCATACTGATACACATGAAACCATGTGATTTGAAGTACCATTGTAATGACAGCCCTGATCTGAGCATATTAGGAGAAGAATTGACATAGAATCTTGGACTATAGACCTGTTGATACCTGTAAGCTGTATCAAAGAACATTATAACTAAAGCTGTTATAGCTAACCCTAGAAATATTTTTATATAAATAATAAATCTGTGCTGAAACAGTGCACAAAACTATTTTGATGTCATTCCCTCTGACAATATTTCCCAGTGTGGCCAACATGCCACCTCCTTCAAATCCACATATCCCTAGAGATATCACCGACCAGGTGCAGCCTGACAGGTGACATTGGCTCTCTATCTGCAGTATAATCTTGTTTTTGCCACTCCTGTTGATATGAAAATGTGGACAAGTAAACAGCTGGTCTAGCTAATCTCTGATATAGAAGTCTGCTATAAAGCCTTGCCTCCTTTCTCTGCCTGGGAGTGACTATTTAAGGTGCAGCCTCTCAGAAGACAGACTTATGAAAAATTTATTAATCATCCACATGTACAATGACCAGCTCCATGTCTGTATGCTTTCCCATTTTTTATTTTTTATTTTCCTCTGCTTTCCTTGAATCATACTACTTAAAAAATGTTTTTTTTCTGTGTCCAAATTATGATCATTATTCGTCTTATTTACACTGGGGGGAAACAACAAGTGGTCCAGTACCTGATTTTTTTGTTGTTGTTCCATGTTATCTGTCAATTTGGTCAGGTCATGAGCCTCAGGAGTGTGCAGTTTTCCTCCACTTTGTGATCTGTTGTACGGACAATTTTCTTAGGGGGTTGTGGCATGCAGCTATTAGAGATGGATGACCTGGCAATGCTTACTCCCTCTGGATCTTTTATCCGACTAACTACCCTCTCCCCTCCTGCTCTTGGCATGTGACCCTACCGCCTGACCTACAACTGTTGATATTATCCATCTCTGTCAACCTGAGAGTCAGCACCAGCCAGTTTTTAATATGTCATCCCCTGTAACCACATGAGTAAGGAAAAGCCTCCATCCTAATCCCTGACCCACATATTTGGGCTTGCCAAACTCCATAACTTCTTGAGTCACTTTTGTGAAATAAACAAACAAATTTCTAGATAGTCCTGGTGACACAGTGGTTCAAGTGCTCAACTGCTAACCAAAAGGCTAATCAATGGTTAGAACAGCAGTTCTCAACCTGTGGGTCACGACCCTTTTGGAGGTCGAACGACTCTTTCACAAGGGTTGCCCAATTCATAACAGTAGCAAAATTACAGTTATGAAGTAGCAATGAAAATAATTTTGTGGTTGGTGGGTCACCACAACATGAGTAACTGTATTAAAAGGTTGCAGCATTAGGAAGGTTGAGAACCACTGGATTAGAAGAAGCAGCTAGTCCGCTTCTGTGAATTGCAGCTTTGGAAACCCTCTGGATTGATTCTATTTCATCCTGTAGGGTAGCTCTGAGTTAGAATCAACTTTATGACAGTGGGGATATGCATGTGTGTGTGTGTGTGTGTGTGCGTGTGCATGTGTGTGTGTGTGTGTGTCACTGGTTTTCCCAAGACACATTTTCAAGCAATGGAGAATATTTTTGTTATTGTTATTTATTTCACAGCTAAAATTCAATCCGACAATAAGTTTTGACTATTTTTCGATCCCTTAAATTTCATTATGACTTGCTTTATCACCCCAGATGAGGTCTACTTTGGTAAATGTTCCAAAAGTGTTTGAAAAGGTATGACTTTTTCCACTTTAGAGTGCAAGGTGCTGTATGTATCAGGTGGACCCATTTAATATATATATTTTTAAAGATCTACTCTATCTTTGGTGCATTTTTTCGGGTTTTTGTTAATTTGTTTTTGAGAAGTATTTTTGAAATCACCCACGATGATTGGGTGTTCGTTTCTTTATTCATTCTGTATTGTTATTTTGCTGTCTAAAATTTAAAGCTATGATTTTGAAAATACATATTGTGGATTTCCCTACTGAATGAATTGGCTTTTTTGATGGTTTGAAATTCCCCTCCCCTTCCTTAATAAGACTGTGTGCCTTGAGGTGTACTGATTCTGGTATTAATAGGTATCACAGATTTATTTCACTAAATGTTTGAGGACATAATTTTCTTTCCATTTACTTCAGTTTGTCTTTGTCCTTGTGATACAAGTGTGTCTCAGATATTTTATAATTCATTTTGTAATTTGTTAAATCTGTCTCACATTTCTTGATCTTCCACTAGAATATGCAGTTCATTTTCATTTAATACAATTACTAATATAAGTGTTTATATTTTTGATATATTTTTCTATTTGATTCATACTTATATGATATTTCTCCTTTTTATTTAGATTCATCTACTTTTTGGAATTCATTTTTCTTGCATTATTTTTAGTTAACATTATTTTACTCATTTTTTTGTTGTTTGGATATTGTATTATACATCCTATGCATATTAAAAACTACATGATAATTTTAAAGAGAATTGTGATTTAAACACTTTCAGAGGAATGTAAGCAAATTAATTGCATCAAGTGAGAATATCATTGATGCCAAGCTTGGTCAAAATTTCCTTTTTTTTTAATAAGTATCAGTGACAAACTCTCCAGTAAAATATCAGAATGATTCCTGAGCTCATTAAAGGAGTACTATATTGTGACAAAGTATTCTAGGAATGCAAGAGTATGAACTATATGAAAATAATTCATTTTTAAAATTTCTCTAAAAAAATCATATGTATGCCTTTGGAGTTGAGTTTTCCTTTGTCAAAATTCAATAGTCATCTGGATATTAAAATTGTGCTTAATAAAGTAAGAATTGACATCTAATAACATAACAAGTTGTTTCTGCACACATACAACCTACCAGGGTCCCAAAACAGCTAAACCTTCAACAGTAAATGCTAAAGACAATTCTGCTATTTTTGTTGAAAATATCAATGAGATAATGATGTACTCTCAGCACTACTAATCCATGTTGTATCACAGATATTAGCCAACAAACTAGAGAACAGAAATAAATATGAAGCTATTTGTAAATGATGTTATCCTAAGAATGTTCAGAGAAATCAATTGAAAAATTGTTTAGCTGTGGCTTAATTCCAGTTTCTGGAATAAAAAATTAAGAAATAATGAAACTTTCAATCTAGCTATTTAAAAAGGGTCCTTTGGCTGCAAAACAAAACAAAACAATACAAACATTGTCAGTAAATTCAAAAGGGGAAATCAACTGGGAAAATATTAGTCTAAGTTAGTAGGAGCTTGTATAAACTGAAGATATGTAAGAATGGATTAAGCAATATAGACCAGTGAGCAAAGGACATAATTTAACAACTTGCATGAAAAGAAGCACTGATATCACATCAACTTACAAAAATATATTCAACAACATATCCTATACATGCATAGGATGTATAATAATGTATATGCCTAGCTACTATTAATTTCAATGTGTGGCCATATAAGAATATCTTTGGAAATTTACTTAAATATCATAAGACAATTTCCAAAAATATACAGAACCTTCTAAAAATGGTTGAATAAAGACACCAGGGTAGAGGAAGAATGGTATGGAAAGGGACAAGAATGACAGCATGAGTTCTAAGTGAATATCATTCATTTTATTTTACCAAATTCTTGTAACTACTATAGCTCACTCTTTGAGTCTATGATGTGTTTTCCAAAGGAACAAATTTAAAGCAGAATTACGTTCATATTATAATCATTCAGAATCTATCAATTTTTTCTGCTCTTCATTAATGTATGCCTACATTGCTAAGCACTTTCAAAGTCCTATTTAAACACACATCTACATTGCCAATTTTTTTTTGGCATCACTGCTCTCTCATGGTCGTGGGAGCTACCCAGCGCTGCTGCTGAGAGCCGCCGCTGGATTTGAACCGCAAGTCTCAGTCCCGCACTCAACCACTTACGTCACCACGACGCGGCCCTACATTTCCAATTTTATTGTCCATTTAGCCTTCAACAAGATACTACTTCTGTTCTTACAGTGAATTTTATTATTTTACAGTCTTCTTATGCTGCATGCCCTCAATTGTATGTGGAGACATTTATTTCTCAAGGAGGCACTTCAACTAGGAGATAGGAGGGGTAGATGAACAGAGTTAGAAGAAAGCTTGTGTGGGGAATGCTCCATCCCAGGCTCAATCTTGTGAGCGAGTAGATTGAGAATGCATTAGGTGGTAGGATTTAGTTCTGATACCCCTACCCACCCATTCCCATTTGGAACTCCCGACAGGTAAAATCATAATCAATGATTTTACTCAAGAAGAGACAAATGTGATAAGAGTAACAAAGGTGAGAATTAGTTAGGCAGAGGAAGGCCACCACTCTAGGAGAAATCCCCAAGTTTCTGCTAAATTCATGGGAATATGGAAGATGGCTGAAGAGAGAGATAGAGGCTTTGTATGGGAGAAGTAGTGGGGAGACGGCATAGTGGAAGCTGAGCCCACTACGGAAGAGATGGCTTAGAAACATGTCCAGTGAGACAAACAGTTGGCTATGCAGGGGGCATAGGCAGCAGCTCTCTGCCAAAAGCTCTTCCATTCAAAAGAATACTTTTTCTAACAAAGACTTACAAATCTTTTCCAGTACACGTGCCACTAAGTGCTATATCATTAAATCAATTACTTTAACAAGTTCTAATGAAATCACAAAGTTATTAACCATAAGTATAAAATAGATTTTAATAAAAAGTAATCACATTCACTGAACCCAAATTTAATGCACAAATTACTGTTCTGTAATGTGAGCTTTGCTAATTTTGACAGTACAGGAGACAAAGCTTAATTTTCCATTAAACATTAAGCATGGGAGTTTAGGATTTTATAGAATATTAAAATAACCTATTTTGCTAGAAAATTAAAATAAGATATAAGGTTAATAAGTAAGCTGTCAATATGATATTGAATATTATGGCTATGTTTATATGCATATGTGACTAACTTCTGGAGTGTTTTCACAGTCTGCTAAGTTTTATGTACATTTGGGTACAAGAATATTTCAAGATACTTATCACTCATTACAAAACAATTAAGAAAAACAAAAGTGTCTCAAAAAGTGGTATTTCATGTAATTCCATCCTACTTTCCTATAATTGAACAAATGGTCAGTTATTATTTGCAAAATCTCTGGAAAACAAAAAACATACTTGTTTCTGAGTCTTAGACAAAGTGAACCTAAAAATAGTGGAGCATACTTAAAATGAACAGAAGGATAAAGCAAAGACAATGCATGAATTAAACAATTAACCCTATGTAAACAGGATGAATAAAATACCTCCCTCTCTTGCACAGTTGTTCCCATGTTTGCTATGTTGCAGCCATAGTATATCTTGATGAGTGTCTTCTCTTTCTCCCTGTTCCTCCACCAAGCATGAGGTCCATCTCCAGAAAACGGTACTTCCTGATATCAACAGACTATGTGAAACAAAGTTGCACCATTCTAATGTCTGAGGAGCAATCTGACAATATATCTTCTGGGACAAGTTAGTTCATTTTTCTGGAGCTCCATGGCATAGTAAACATTTTTTCCAACAGCATATTCCAAAGACACTAATGTTTATATTGTCTTCCTTATTTAGTGCCTATCTTTTAAAGCCTATGAGATGCTTGAAAATACCCTATTACACCATAATCTTCAAGTAACATATTTGCTTTTTAACACTTTTAAGAGGTCTACTGTGCAATATTTGTCCAATATAATACATTGATTTCTTGACTGCTGTCTCATAAATTGCAAGCCCCAAATAAAATTAAATCACTGACAACTTCAATCTTTTCTCTATTTAAACATGATTGTTTACTTACTGGTCCAGTTTTGAGTAGTTTCATGGTGTTATGTTAAGTTATAACCCATCCTGAAGTTGGATACAAAATAGAAAGATGAAAACAATTCTAGAGATCAACATCACATCATAGAATCTAGCAATACCAGTAATGTCTGAAAACAGGGCTATTCACCTCCCTCTACTAGGAGCAGAGGGGAGTCCCCGGAGGCTTACTTCACGCTTGGATTCTGTGA
This sequence comes from Nesogale talazaci, assembly GCA_004026705.1. Classification (NCBI taxonomy): domain Eukaryota; kingdom Metazoa; phylum Chordata; class Mammalia; order Afrosoricida; family Tenrecidae; genus Nesogale; species Nesogale talazaci. The sequence goes on from PVJH01004303.1 coordinate 34,324, forward strand.
ATTGATTTTGGGCTTTCATGGTCATCCATAGCCTCTGCATGTGAGCTGTTTACAATTTAAGATCTGATACCATTCACACCTTCAGATTTTGATTATAAAATTTATAATTCTTGGGTCACACAGGCTACTTCATTTCTTCTATGTGAACTTGATTGATGCTTCACTTATATGGTTGCTTGTTTCAAAACAAGTCTTTGAGACCACAGATACTATACATTCTAATAGGATATTGTTTGCCTCTCATAAAATAGGTCAAAAAATGTCCAATTAGGAACCGAATACCTGGCACATGGCCTTGAGTTCCACATAAGAATTCTACACATTTTGTACCTCAAATGTTAAACTTGTTCCTGGAAATATTTGACTTGTTGATTTCAAAACAGCACCAACTACTTTACAATCTACACTATCAAACACTACTACTTTACTATCTCGGCTTTAGTGCTTAACCTACAGAACAGATGAGGGAGACCCCCACTAAAAATGGAATTGTGCTTGGTGAAACTTTTGTAGTACCCATTTTTCTTCACGAAGTAAGCATCAAGCAACTTGCTCTGAGTTAGTGCAACCAGTGGTGTCACCTAGGAAGGTTTCCTCTTGTCATAGTGAATTTTTTTTTCATAAAAGCAGTTTCCTTCAAACCTTATTTTTTGTGATGACTGATTTATGAGAACAGCATGCAACTATGAAATTTTGTTACCTGAGTAGGAAAAATTCTACAACAGTTGTGATGTTGAACACTGCTTGCAAGGACAGTGCTATAGGAAAAACTCATATGTATGAGTGTTTTTTTCTTTCAAAAGAAGTGAAATGCATACTGATGACAAACCTTGCCTTGGTTATCCAGCCACTTTTCAAATGGAGGAAAATGTCAACTCGTAATTCATTTTCTGTTTGTTCCACCAGGTCAGACAGTTAATCAAGCTTTCTATTTAGAGGTTCTGAAAAGAATGTGTAACAGTATGCGACAACAACAAAATCAGTCTGCCACCTTTGTGGCAGATGAAGGACTGGTTTTGCCACAAGGACAATGGAACTTCTCACACAGGCATCCCAGTATACCACTCTTGCTCCACATACCATAATTACTATCATAGTTACATATTTTGCTGTCAACTTGAGACTATTAAAAGTGAAGGGGAGGAATTTAGCCTATCAATCAGGTTGCAGCTTAAAGATTTTATTTGGAGGTGCTACAGAGAGAAAGAGCTCACTGGCCGTCAGACCCACGCTGCTGGCTTTGTCTTCCTACTGTTAAGTCACGTGGAGTTACATTGATGGAACTAGAACCATGAATCTGGAGAAACCACTTGCTGATACACTTCCATCACCACTGGATCAACATGACTTTCCACCTCCTGGCCTGTGATCTTCCTGCATTCTGTGTTTTTGCATGTATTGCATAAATCTGAAGAAGAATTTATAGAAATCTGAAGAAGAATTTACAGACTGGTATTGTACACATGTGCTAACATCAGACTTATGGACCAACCTGGCTGGGATGTTTTCTTAATATACATATACTTTTTATATAAAGCTCTTTCTAATACACATATGAGTGTCTGGATTTGCTTCTCTAGTCTACCTGGACTAACACACTTACTTGACATCATTCCATGAGACATTTTTGTTTCCATGAAGGAAGAGAGACATGAAAGGACAGAGATTTGATGACAGAAGAGGTGAAGAAAAATAATCAAGGTGCTGTCAGCCATCCAAACAGATGAGGTTGAAAATATTTCCAAGAATAGAATCATAAATTTGACAAATGTATTAAGTGTAATGGAGAGTACTATGAAGGTAATAAGTTTGCTCTGTAAAACATAAAATAAAAAATTAATACATAACTTTGGGGGAAAACCCGTTTTGTGGGAGAAGTTGTCCCTTGTATACTATATATCATTCTTCATTATGCTTGCCCTTAAATAAATCTTAATCTTGCCTATAAAACTATTTAATGTAGTGTTAGCTCACCCAAGATAGAGGAAGTACATACTGGCTTTATTTAAAGTAGCTTGTGTTGTACTAAATATTTAGGTCAAATTTTATTTCTCATGGTATCCTTTGATCCAAAGATATCTTTTAACAGTGAAAATTACTTGACCCTGGAATTTTCCCCAAGTACCATTTCATCCTTACCAAGAACTGAAAGGCAGGCAGTTCTCATGTGTTATCTTAAAAGAGACCAGAAAAACAGTGACTGCACAATGAATAGGGTCCCCTGATGGTATAGAGGGTTATATGTTTGGCTGCTAAACAGGTATCCAAATTCAAGAAGGCAAGAGAAAGCTGTGTCTTTCTCATGTGATAGAGATTTACAACCTAAAAAGCACAGGGGAGAAGTTCCACTCTGTCCTACAATGTCACTATAGGTCAAAATTGACTGACTGGTAGTGAGTTTGGTACAATGATAGAGATTCAAATTTTCTAAAACCCAAAATGGGTCTGTTAGAGTTCAAATTTCTTGATTAAAATGAATATGTTCCAATCTTGTTACAAGATGTTACAACTTCTCCACCTGTGGACAGAAACTCTTAAAATGAAAGAGTTTTTCTAATAAAAGTGCTTTGAGTCATTCTCACTTCTAAAACATTAAATTGAATTATCCATTGGTTGTGTTCTGCAATCCTGACTGCATAATTTAAAGAAATATTTAGATCTCAAAAATATTTATGAAAATTGCTACAAATCCTACAATCTTAATACTCTAAATTGCCCTCACACCATCCCTGTATGTTACTTTTAAATTTTCTTTGTTATTTTCCACTTTTATCAAGCTGTTATGGCTTTGCAATATCCATCTTGCAGTTTTTGTATATATCTTAATGCCTTCCATACAAAAAAAAAAAAAACCCAGAAAACAAAATCTCTACCATCTAATGAATTGCAAATAAAGTGGCCCTATAGTGACGAAAAATAACTGACCTCTTGATTTCCAAATATTTAAATCATGGAATGGCTATAGGGTGGCAGGTGGGTTTGAACCACTGACTTTGCGATTGGCATAACCTATTATCAACCAGGGTCTATCTAGAGCGTCCCTTTCAAACCTCTTAATTCCTCATTCTTTTTCAAATGTTTCTTACCTTTTTTGTCTTATCTTTTAATTTGTGGGTCTGAATTCTTCTCATATTTAAAACTACATTGGGGATAAATTAGTATAGCACAAAATCTGAAAATATGGTGTAACACCATATCTAGGAAACCTTAGCTGATGTGGTCTATCCAATGCAATTTTATGAAACAGAACCCCCAATTACCCCAGGTATAAGCCTAAAACTGAAGACACAAGGAAATGTTGTTGTTGTTGGTTGTGCAGTTAATTGAAAATTGGAATGTAAACCTTGGAAACCAAAAGGAAGGAACAATAGTTGGAAAACAAGATCCTGATGATTGAAACACAACAAGGCCACATGATAAAATTTTGCAATACTAACAACTCTTTCATTGCAAATACCTTTTTTCAACAGCAGAAAAGGTGACTGTACATGTGACTGTCTCCAGTTGGAATACATAGAAATGAAATTGACTACGTCTGTGAGAAGAGAAAATGGAGAAGCTCAATATTAACAGCCGAAACCTGATCAGAGGCTGACTTTGGAATAGGCCATCAATTTGCTCATATGTAAGTTCAGGTTGAAACTGAGGAAGATTAAATTAGTCCATGAGAGCCTTGAGTATATTTTCCCTGGCTTTTCAGCACATCACAACAACAAATCTGACTCCTTGGATCCTAATGATGGAGGACCTGATAGGCTGATATCAAGAACATTATCCATGAAGAAAGCCAAGGGTAATTAAAGAGAGAAAAGTTCAAAGTGGTGGTCATAAGAAATTCTGGAACTTGTTCTTAATCATAGGGTAGTAAGGTAAATGAAAGAAATGAAAAGTCAAAGAGCTAATTAGGAAATTTCAAAGAGCAGCTCCAGAAGACAAAATAAAGTAGCAAAAAGAAATGTGCAATGACCTAGAGTCACAAAAAAAAAAAAAGGCAAGAACATATGCAGAATATCTCAAACAGAAGTAAATATTCAAACTTGTAACTCTGAGAGGTATTATAGTAAAAATATTGAACAATTCAATAATAACCAAAAGAATATTATAGAAAGCACAGAAGCATGGAACCGCCCAAAAAATCTAGTCAATATTCAACCACTTCAAGAGGCAGGATATAGTCAAGAGCCAGTTGTGTAGGAGGAAGTTCAAACTGCAATGAGGCAATGGCCAAAAGCAAGGTTTCAGGAATTCATGGGATTCCTGTCTTCACGCATTCCAAGTGAAATGCTTCAACAAATTGATAAAATAATGGAAGCATTCACTTGTCTATGCTAAGACACTTGGAAGATAGTCATTTGGCCAACTGACTGGAAGAGATCCACATTTATACGCCTTCCAAAAAAAAGGTAATTTGACAGAATGCTCAAATTATAGAACAATATCGCTGATATCACACGTAAGTAAAATTTTGCTGAATCAGCTAAAGTGGTTGTAGCAGTGCACCGACAGGGAGCTTCTAGAAATTCAGGCCTGATTCAGAATTGTTACCATCAAGTTGGCCCTGACCCACAGCAGCCCTGTGCATAAAAGAACAAACCACGGCATGTTCATGTGTCACCCTCACAATTGTTCTTCTGACTAAGCCCTTTGATGCAGCCCCTGTGTTCATCCCTCTAATTGAAAGCCTGTCTCTTTTTCCCTGTCCCTTTACCAAATATGACATCATTCTCCAGGAACTGGTCTTTTATGACAGTTTATCCATAATATGTAAGAGGAAGTCTTGCCGTCCTTGCCTCTAAGGCAATTCTGACCAGTTTGTCCTTTTAGCAGTCCATAGTACTTTCAATATTCTCCACAAATCAAAAGCATCAATTCTTCTATGGTCTTCCTTATTCAGTCTTCAGCTTTCACAGGCATATGACACAATGGAGATTACCCTGGCTTCAGTCAGTCAATTAGTCCAAGTGTGAGGATTTGAGTCTTCCTTACAATGAGTTGTAATCCATGCTGAAGGCTACAGACCTTAATCTTTATCAGCTAGTGCTTCAATTACCTCTCACTTTCAGCAAGCAAGGCTGTGTTATCTGTGTATCAAGGTTGTTAATAACCCTTCCTTCAATGCTGCTGCCTCACTCTTTCTTCAATCCTGCTGCATATAATTCAGCTTCTCTGATTATTTGCTCAACATACAGACTGAACAAGTATTATGAGAAGATTCAGCCCTAATGCCCACCTTTCCTGCTTCTAAGTCATGAAATATCCTCTTGTTTTGTTCACACCACTGCCTCTTGATTCCTATACAAGTTTCAAATTGAACAATGAAGTATTCTAAAATTCTCATTCTTCCCAAGGTTATCAAGAGTTTATTATGATCCACACCGTTCAATGCCTTTGCATAGTCAATGAAACACATGTAAACGTCTTTCCAGTGTCCTCTGCTTTGAGCCACAGTTGACCTGACAACAGAAATAGTATCTCTTGTTTCACATCCTCTTCTGAATCTGGCCTGGACTTATGGCAGTTTCCTGTCAATGTATCATTGTAATGGCTGTTGCATGATCTTTTTTTTTATTTAATCATTTTATTGGGGGCTCATACATCGCTTTTCATCATACATAATTCAATACATAGTTATATATACTGTGCCAAGCACCCCCACTTGCTTGACCTCATCAACATTCTCCCAACATCTGCCTTTCCACTTGGGCCCTTGCTATGAACCTCTCTTCCTTCCCCCTCCAGCCTTTCTCCCCTTCACCCAGTTCTCATTTCTCTGCAATCATTATTGTTTTGTCATATTTTACATTGCCCAACATCTTCCCCTGCCCACTCCTCCCTACATCCGTCCTCCAAATAGGAGACAGTCTGCAGATCCCCACAGCTGTCTTCCTCTCTCCACCCCACCCTCCCACACCCATCGGGCTACTCCACTCTCACCACTGACCCCGAGGGCTTCATCCACCCTGAGTTCCCTGCATTTCCAGCTCCCATCTCTGCCAGTGCACCTCCTCCAGTCCACCTGGAACTGCAGGGCAGAGTTGGGACCATGGTTTTTTGGGGGAGGAAACCTTCAGGAAATAGAGGAAAGTTTTATGCTTCATTGCTACCTCACTACCTCTCGACTGACCCATCTCCTCCCCATGACTCCCCTGTAAGGGGATGTCCAATTGCCCACAAGTGGGCTTTGGGCCCCTCCCCTGCTCTCCCCCTCATTCTTACTGGTTTAAACCTTGTTCTTTGATGTTTGGTGTCTGCTCCCTTTGACCCCTCATGATCACACAGGTTGGTGCTCTTCTTCTATGTGGGCTTTGCTGTTTCTGCACTGGGTGGTCACTTGTTCACTTTCAATCCTTTAAGATCCCAGCTACTTTATGGTTTGGTGAGTGGGCACCATCAGTTTCCTCAGCTGTGTCTGCCTCTGCACCTTTTGTCCTCTGCAAACATGTCAGGAGGGTGGGCACATAATGGTATGTTTTTTGTTCTTTGATGCCTGTTAGCCTGGTTCTTTCCATTCCTCATGGTCACACAGGGTGGTGTGCTTCTTCTATGGTAGGCCTTTTTGCACTGTTTCCTAATCCTCAAACCTTTGAGGCTTCAATCATTATGTCTTGATAGCTGGGTACCATTAGCCATCTTCACCACTCTTTCTCCTGCCCCCACTTGTCCCCAGTGATCATCTCAGGAAAGTGCGTACACAGTAATATGGTTTTTTCCTATTTGATGCCTGAGACCTGATCTTTTTGACACCTCTTGGGCACGCTGACTGATGTGCTTCTTCTGTGTGGACTTGGATATTTCTCAGCTAGTTGGCTGTTTATCTTCAGCCTTTGAGACCCCAGACTGTATATCTTTTGATATCTGGGTGCCATCCGTTTTCTTCACCACATTTGCTTATGCACCTATTTGACATCAGTGATCATATTGGGCCGATGAGTATCATGGTCAGACTCACAGAACAAAGTGTTCTTGCATTAAGGGAATGCCTGGGAGGGGGCCCAAGGTCCAGCTGCTGCCTTAGTACTAAACCTATAACTATATGTTCCTGAATTTATTCCCACCTTTTCAAAGATAATTATATTTACATATATAGATGCCTGTGTTTAGACCTCTACAAGTGCTCTTTGCATTCTCTTTCCTTCCTCTATTTCCTTCTGCTTTCCTCCTGTCCCACTTTTGTGGTCAGTCTTCATTTGAGTTTCATAACTTCCTCTCTGTTACATTACACTTACTTTGGCCCTGTTAGGCTTCCCCCACTCTCCTCCCCAACAATTGTGGACCACTGGTTATTCCCCCCATGCCTGAGTCTGTCCATGCCCCCCTTCCTATCCCTCTTCGCCCATGGCTGTTAGGAACTCTCCAGCCAGGAGTCCTCGCTTCTTGATTTGGTCCATTTTGGGGACTCAGACCTCCTTGCTTCCTGGCTGTGTGACCCCTGAAATGTCCTTTGTCGCTGTCTGTAGGAAGACAGTGTGACAGGCCTTGTTGTTGTTGCCCAGTCCCCCCTGTGGCTTAGGTCCCCATAGGAGCGTAGTCCTTTGAGCATCGTGGGCAGGAATCGGGACAGCATGGGGACCGGACTGGCTCTTCTCCTTCTCTTCCTCCATTTCCACCTGTCTCCATGTGGGCGTGGCCTGCTGCTCATTCTCCACCACCTGTTCTCTGCCACCCCCACTTCCATTGAGGGAGTCAGTCTGCCTCTGGTTATGGCCGGCCCTGTAGCTCTCTCTTTCCATACCTCCTTCCAACGCTGTCCTCACAGTTGGGTGTTGCATGGTAGGATCTGCATGCACACTTCAGCTTCTGTGGAGACAAGACCCATACTCTGCCCCTGGGTGAGTGAGTGCCCTGCTCCCTCCGTTAACCTTTTACTTTCAACCTCTCTTTTTCTCTCTCCCCATTCCATCCTTGCTGTGCTGTACGCCACATATGCATCCCTGGGTTTGGTTCCACCTCCTCCCCTTTCACTGGCTCTCTGACCAATTGTTATAGTATTGAGGGCTTTTCTTCTATACCTACCATATTGGTTACACTTACCTCCGGGGACTCATGCCGTATTTCTTCTTTTGTGATAGACTTACTTCGCTTAGCATAATTTCCTCCAGCTCTTCCCATGAGAAGACATGTTTCATGTGCTTATCAGTGCTTTTCAGTGAAGCATGGTATTCCATTGTGTGTATGTGCCAGAGTTTGCTGATCCACTCGTTACCGATGGAAATTTAGATTGTGTCCAACTTTTTGCGATAGTGAAGTGCGCTGCAATAAACACTGGCGTGCACACCACTGGCCGTGGTTTATTTCTTACCTCTTCAGGATATATACCCAGTAGAGAGATAGCTGGGTTATAAGGTAGTTCAATTTCCATTTTCGTTAGGTATCGCCAGACTGCTTTCCATAACGGCTGTACACATCTTCAGGACCACTAGTAATGTAGAAGTGTTCCTATTTTGCCACATCCCCTCCAACATTTGCTGTTCTCTGTTTTTCTGATTTGGGCTAACCTCAAAGGTGTTAGATGGTATCTCATAGTTGTTTTGATCTGCATTTCTCTGATGGCTAATGATCGGGAGTATTTTCTCATATGTTTAATGGCCATATGGGGTCTCCTCCTTAATGAAGCTTCTTCTTAGTTCTTTTTTCCATTTCTTCAAAGGGTTAACTGATTTCTTCTTTTTGAAGACAAAGAGGGTATAGTAGATTTTCATGATAAGCCCTTTGTCTCTTGTGTTGTTGCTAAAAATCCTCTCCCAGTGTGTGGATTCCCTAGTTTCCCTCTTGGTAAAGTCTTTTGATGCACACAGGTGTTTAACTTTAGTAAGTCCCATTTGTCAATATCAGCATTTCCTGTGTGTGTACCTTGCCCTATTGCAGTCAGCCTTCGTGTTCCTTGGGCCAAGGTTCTTAGATTCTTCCCAATTCTTTCACTAATGGTCCTGATGTTTGGGGTTTTGCTTCCAGGTCTTTGATCCACCTTGAGTTTGCTCTTGTGCATGGGGTGAGGTAGAGGTCTTGTTTCATTTTTCTACATGTGGATTTCCATTGTTTCCAGCACCATTTGTTAAATAGAGTGTCGCCGTCCCACTTGATGCTCTTGGGGCCCTTGTCAAAACTCAGTTGTCTATATGTTAATGACTTTCTATTCTTTTCCATTGGTCTGTGTATCTGTCATTTTGTCAATACCACGCTGTTTTGACCACTGTGGATTTGTAGTAGGTGTGAAAGTCAGGAAAAGCAAGCCCTCCAACTGTGGTCTTCTCCTTGAGGAGATCTCTGCTAATACTGGGCTTTTTTCCCCTCCGTATGAAGTTGGTGACCAGTTTTTCCAGTTCCCTGAAGAAGGTTGTTGGTGTTTGAATTGGTATGGCATTGAACTTATAGAGTGTCCTGGGCAAGTTAGCTTCTTTACTACATTGAGTCTACCAATCCACGAACATGGAATATTTCTCCATTTATGAAGATCACACTTGGTTTCCTACAGTAAGGTTTTATAGTTTTCCTTGTACAGGTCTTTTCTATTTTTTGTTAGATATATCCCTAGATATTTCAATTTATTTTTGGCTATTGTGAGTGATACTGCCTTCCTGATCTCTTCTTCCATGGTCTTGTCAGCTGTATACAGCAATCCAATCGACTTCTCTTTGTTAATCTTGTACCCTGTCACTCTTCCATATTCCTCTACCGCTGTTAGTACACTGGTTGTGGAGTGTTTGAAATTTTCAATGTACAGGATCATGTCATCCACAAATAATGATAATTTCACTTCCTTCTCCCCCAGTTGAATAGCTTTGATGTCTTTCCATTGTCTTATGTTATTAGCTAGGACCTCCAGTACTATATTGAATAGTAGTGGGGATAAGGGGCATTCTTGTCTGGTCCCCGTTTTCAGTGGGATTGATTTGGTCTTTTCTCCATTGACAATGATGTTAACTGTTGGCTTTTCATAGATGGCGTGTATTAACTTGAGAAACTTCCCTTCTATTCCTTTCTTTCTGAGCGTCTTAATTAGGAAAGGGTGCTGTTTGTTGTCGAGTGCTTTCTCTGCATCTATGGATAAAACCATGTAGCTCTTATGCTTTATCTTATCAATGTGGTGTATAATATTGATGGATTTGCGGATGTTAAACCATCCCTGCATCCCTGGGTTGAATCTTATCTGACCCTGATGGATTATGTGTTTTATATACTTTTGTATTCTATTGGCCAATATCTTGTTGAAGAGTTTTGCATCTATTTCCATCAGATATATCAGTCTATAGTTCCCTATTCCTGTAGGATCTTTTCCCTGGTTGGTTATCAAAGTTATACGGGCTTCATAAAAGGAGTTTAGGAACTTTGTATTTTTTTATGCTCTGAAAAGCTTTGTGGAGGATCAATGCCAGCTCTTCCCTGAAAACTTTGTAGAATTCCCCTATGAAATCATCTGGTCCAACAGCTTCTTTTGTTGGTAAGTATTTGATAACCTTATCTATTTCTTCTCTTGTTATGGGTTTATTTAGGTTCTCAAACTCTATCTGGGTCAGTCTGAGAAGAGATTGCTTTTCCAGGTATTTTTCCATGGCTTCCTCATTGTTGAACTCATTAGAGTAGAGCCTTTCATTGTATGTTGTGATTATCCTCTTAATCTCAGTAGGTCTGTTGTGAGTACCCGTTTCGTTCCCCATCCTGTCTATTGTTGCAAGCTCTTTCCTTTCTTTGATTACTTTTGCCAAAGGTGTGTCAATTCTATTGATCCTTTCAAAAAGCCAGCTCTTTGCTGCATTGAATCTTCTGCATTGTTCTTTTATCTTCCCATTTTATCTTTTATCTTTCCATTTTTTCAACTTTGCCTTGATTTTTATTATTTCTTTCCTTTTGCTGTTGGAAGGATTATTCTGTTGATTCTTCTACTTGCTGAAGTTTTAATGAGAGCATATCTGTCATGAGTCCCTCTTCCTTTTTTATATAAGCACATATTGCAATCAAGCTACCTCTGATGATTGTTTCGCTGTGTCCCAAAGGTTTTGATAGGTGGTGTTTTCATTCTCATTAGTTTCTAGAAATTTTTTGATCTCCTTTCTGATCTGGATCAGTACCTGAGTTAGTATGGGTAGACTAGAGGGACAAATTTCAGAGACACGCATATAGGTGCAAGGAAAGGGTTTATATACAAAAGAAATGTGACACTAAGAAGGCATCCCAATCCAGTCCAATGCAAAGTCATAAGTCCAATATTAACCCATATGCCTAAAGTCAGTCTATAAAGTCTGCTTCCGATTCAGGAAGTCACAGGTCAGTGGGTGCAGAATTCTAGCGCTGGCAGGGGTCTCCCCATGGCTCCTCGCTTCCAGGTCTCAGGTCCATCAACAGCATGCCACTCCAGCTTCAGAGGTCTGTCTTCATCAGGGCAAAGCCGAGTGGTCTTTCCGTTGGCTCCTCCAACTTCTCGGAGGCTGCATCTTGTCTTTTCCGTGATTAATCGTCTCTGAAACTAACTCCCAACAACTGGGGAAGATAGCTTCTCATCTTCACAAGGGAAATATCACGAGATTTCCCTGGAGTCTCAGGTGAAAGCCATACCCACATAGAGGCCTCTTCGGCTACTCAATGGCCATCTCCAGATTAATAGGCTAGACTCCACCCCTATATTTCAATCATAAAATTAACATAAGCACATGACTGCCACAGTACCCTTTCATGCCGAAGAATCTTATTATTCTGCTTCCAACTGCTTGTCTTTGCCTTCCTGGTTGTCCTTTCATTGATCTCCAGCTTTTTAACATGGTGATCAGAGAAGGATGTCTGTATGATCTCTGTATGTTTGAATTTACTTAGACTTGACTTATGACACAGCATGTGATCTATCCTCAAAAATGAGTCATGTGGACTGGAAAAAATGTGTATTTTTTGCATTTGGATGAAAAAACTCTAAATATATCTATCAGATCTAGAGCTTAATTTTATTATTTAGTTCTATAGCCCCTTTGCTGAGCTTCCTACCCAATGATTGATCTTTCTGTGAGAGTGGTGTATTGAAGTCCCCTACTATAATTGTTGAGTCTGTGATATCATTCTTCATGTTATGAATGGTCTGTTTGACACATTTTGCAGGTCTCTCATTTAGCGCATATATGTTTAATATGCTCACAGGTTCTTGGTGAAGTGATTCTTGAGCATTATAAAGTGCCCTTCCTCGTCTTTATATGGTTTGAACCTTGAGATCAATTTTGTCTGAGATTAGGATTGCAACTCCAGCTCTTTTTGAGTCATCGTTTGCCTGATAAATCCTCATCTAGCCTTTTATTCTTAGTTTATTCTTGTCTGCAATCTTAAAATGTGTTTCCTATGGGCAACAGATTGATGGATTATATTTTCTGAGTCATGTTGCACAATCTTAAGCAAAATTTCACTTGTGTGTGATATCTATGATATCACTTTATAGTTTGAGAATTCTGTTTGGTCACCTTTATTTGTAATGGGCACAAATATGGATCCTGTCAGTTGGCCAACTGTCTCTCAAATTTTGAGGTGTAAATGAGTGAGCATTTCAAGAACTTATTAGGCTTTAAGAAACATTTCAATTGATATTACATCAATTCCTGGAGCCTTGCTTTTGGCTGATACAGTCAGTGCAGTTTGAATTTATTCCTTCAGAACCATTGATTCTTGCCCAAATGCTATCTCCTGAATTGGTGAACTAGCATGAACTAGTTCTTTCTGGTACAGTGACTCTGTGTATTCTTTCCATCTTCTCTTGATGCTTCCTGCACCCTTCAATATTTTGCCCATAAAACCTTTCAAAATTGCAACTTGAAGCTTGAAAGTTTTCTTCAATGCTTTCAGGTTCAGATATGCTAGCTGTGTTCTCCTCTCTTGGTTTTCTCATCCTAGGTTGTTGCACAACTTGTTATAATACTTGACTTTGTGTTCCAAAGCTGACTTTGCAATTTTTTATTTTGACTTCATTCTTCTAGTTTCTTTAGCTTCTCTATGATTAAGAGCAAGTTTCAGAAAAAAATAAAATAAAAATAAAAAATAAAAAAGAGAAAGTTTCAGAGTTTCTTCTGACATTCACTTTTATCTTTTCTTGCCTTTTTAATGACTTTTTGTTTTCTTCATGAATGTCAACCTTTGATCTCCTCTCACAGTTCATGAGTGTGATATCATTAATGTCCAATTAATTTGTCATTAATGTCTAATGTGTCAAATCTGTTCTCCACATGTGCTGAAAATCCAGGTGGGATAGACTAAAGATCATATTTTCAGTCTTGTAGATTTGTTTTTATTTTCTTCAGCTTTGTCCTGAACTTAGATATGACCAATTAAGGACCTGTTCCAAAATAGGCCCAGGTCTGGTTTTAGTTGCTGATATTAATGTATTGACACAGTGGCTGCAAGGATGAGCTGAAACAAAGAACAATTTTGTGGGTTGTAGAAGTAGTATTTTCTTCTATTGTACATAGAGTTGCTATGAGATGAAACTGCTTGGAGTGCACCTAAGAGCATCGAGAGTTTTTCAAGACCCAACTTTGGCAGAGTTGGAAGTCTAACCTGGGTTTTGTTCACCTACAGAAACTTGGTCCTATACTACATTTATGAGATGACCTGTTCTTATCTGTAGCCTTTATCAAAATCAGCTACAGTGCTCTTTAGATAAATATGTTCATACTATGTATCTCCATAAAACATACTGCTGTAGATGGTTTGAGTACAAGTTTTCCATGCACAGTAATGCTAATTTAGATGGTAAGGGGTACCTAAATTTATTATGTTATATTTTACATTGCAGTCTCAACAGTGGGCTCATGTCATTTTAATTCTCCATGAGAATGTCATAGGACTGGATACCATTTTCTTCTGTTATACATGAGGGCATCCAAAATTTTTGGAAAATTCTCATTATCTCCCAAATCCATTTTTTTTCACGAATTTTTTGAAACTCCTCTAGTACTGCTAAGTTGGCCATGAGAGGAGCTCTTCCAAGACAGTGAGCAATAGCAGCAGCAGCACGCTTTACATATCTCTGTATCTGCATTTGTTTGCTAGTCTTGTCTACCCTTTTCTGCTTTACATTTTGACCAGTTCTTTGTACCCATTGCCATTCTGCTTATTTTATAAACTCACTTTCAAACATCAGTTACATAGGCGGCATGCTCATTACAGCTTATTTTGCTATTTCATCATTTTCCTTATATTTTTTCAGAGGTGATTAATTGATTTCAAAGTCCCTTGTCACCATAGTGATATACTAAGGCAGCGGCTCTCAACCTTCCTCATGCCATGACCCTTTAATACAGTTCCTTATGTGGTGGTGACTCCCCCAACCATGAAATTATTTTTGTTGCTACTTTATAACTATAATTTTGTTATTGCTATGAATCGGGGGAACCCAGTGAAAGGGTGATTGGATACCCAAGGGGGTCACAATCCACAGGTTAAGAACCGCTGCACTAAGGGAATCTCGAAAGATACAAAGTCAATCAATAATAATAATAATAAATTCACATACTGGATCATTTTGCTGGTAAATAGGGTTCAGGTTTGCCTGTCACTGTTTCAGTTAAAAGCAGAGACCAAGCTGGTATGAAAAATTGAAATATGAGACAGAAGGAAACAGGGGCATTTGCTATCTCCAAACTGCTTGAAGAATTCAGTGAAAATCAAACACGCTATAGTGTCCCAAAGTAGGTAACAAACAGGTCTTACTTACAATGATGGCAGGAAGCGATTAGTAGGTTTTGAAATGATACCAAGATACAATTGATACTCTAAGCAACGTGACAGAAAAAGAAAAGAGAGGCTTTGCAATGATCATAAGAAATTATTTATATCTACATTTCGCTGCTTAGACAATTATCCCTTGAAGTTTCCTGTGCCCTTATTTATCTGAATTGGGAGATGCTTCTATGGTTCTGAAGTTTTGGAATCAATGATGCTTAGTGACTGTTTATTTTAAGGTCCTTGCTTAGCACTTGTCTAAGTTAAAACATCCCAACTAATTAAATGTAAGAGGCATTTTTACCACAAGGGCTGATATATTTTGCATTTTCAACAAACTCAATATTAGGTTATGCTATAATATTAGTATTTTGATTAATATCAGGCTAACATTAGCAATGAACTGTGTTACTTGGTAACCATTTCCACCACCCAGAGTCTTCCAAAGACAATGACAATGTCCATTGTGTTCCAATGAGAGGTCTCACAGCATTGTCAGAGGGTCCCATAGGCTACAACCAGCTAAGCTGGGTCAGAAATATTGCATATTTTGGAATGGGAACCACACTGAGCATTAAAAGGAATAAAGTCCAATTTGATAACTGTTCTCAAACATTTATAAAATAAGCAGTTTCATATTTCTATTAAATTGCATAGGTAACCTGTAATTTTCTCTGATCTGCATTCAAGTTTCTGGAAATAGTTATTTCAATTTAAATCTTTACTTTCTTAGCCTCATAAAACATGAGCAATTTGTACAGACAATTGCATAAATATCATGAAGAAACTAAGTCAACATGCATGGGGCTTGTTAGACTAGAACAACATATAGGATTATTTTTCTTTCTAGGCATAAACCAATTCTTCAGCACGCTTCAAGAGTTTCTACTCTGATCATCATAAATGTTTCATTTTCCCTTCCTCTTATTTAACTGAAATTTTATTTTGTTTTGAAGAAACAAATATGTGTTTGTGCTTATTTAGATGAAATATTTCCACTCTTGAGGATGCATTACAGATTTTTTTAAATCCATGTCATGATTGTTGCAGACTATGGTTAACATGGCTATGCCTTGGCAAATTTTTTGTTGGCTTTCTTTGTGAACTATATCATAGGTAGGACACACTGGTCATTTCAGTTTGATAAATTCTCAAACAACAACAAAAAACTGATGGCCCAACTATGACATCACATGATATGATACTTTAAAGTTTTAAAGGAAATTAAATGAACAGTTAAATTAGAAATGGTGCCTGAGCTATAACTTCTCTCCCTGGAGGGTAGTGTCTTATGGGTAACATTCACATAAGGAATGATTTCTCTGGTAATGAAGTTTTGAAAGTAGCATCCAAAACAGAACAGAACTATTCATGCTGTCATTCAGTGTGTAGAGAACTAAAAAGAGTTTCAACTATTGAAGAAAGTATACTACTATATATTTGCAATGATGCTATAGTCAGTGCTAGAGAAACAGCTGTTTATCCGTTTTGCTTTTTGCTTTATTTTCTTTTTACACTGCCATTCTGTCAGTACATGGCTTCATAAAGCTGTAGGATTCTGATAGGAAAACTACTGAGTCCATGTGCTTTGAAAGCCAATGTGTTGATTTTCTAGCTCAGTAGCAATATTTTACTACAGCTGGAGAGAGAGAGTGTGTGACTATGGTTTAGAGATCAAGAAGCTAATACCTCAACACCATGTCCAGAAGTGAGCTATCTTTGTGTTTTATGTGCTTTATTCTACTGAATGCATATTGTGTTGCTGTTTCCTTGCATCTGTTTGAAAATCAGAGACTTGTTAGCTCATTCTGTTTTCACTGAAAACTTTATGGAAAGCCTTGTTATAAAACTTCCTGCCTGGCTTAATGTCTTAGATATAAAGTTTCATAAAATTTGATTGGAAATAGTTTTTATGGTTTGCCATCTCTGTGCTATTAAAACCTCAGAACCTGGGCTTTAGTCTTAACTCACAGCTGTGCTTGCCCTGCATATTTGGACACCACGCACTGTTCTCTAACTACAAAACCATTCTTTCCCCCCAACCTTCCATTAGGGTCTCCAATAATCTCATACAACCTGTCTTTGTTGTGCCTGATAAATAAGCCCAACAGTTCACTTCTAATAGTAGTCTCACACCTGAGAAGGGTTTCACATCAGATAGTGCTCAAGGAATTCAACAATTTTATGTAGAATTTTAAAGCAATGTATATGTTTTCATGGCAATTCTTCCTCATTAAACTTCTGATGCTGTGGACATGTCTTTGTACCCTAATTTGCATAAGGTTGTTCAGTCCAGCCAAAATGCTCCTTTCTTCTCCCTTTAATTGTATAGCCTCTTCATTTCCAGGATGGCCCTGTTCTTCCTTAAATAAGCTGAGCCTGAGACTTTGACTGTCTCTCATGAGTGTACATTTTCTTTTCCCCCTCAGAAGATCCTTTGACTCCAGCTGTGGATGGCTGTGGTCTCTTACATGAGATTCACATTTAAACATGGTTTCTTTCAAACTTGGTCTATGTTTAATTAGCCTGAGGGAAAGGCTAAGTGAAGACAGTTTTTGAAAGGCTAGTCGAATTTATAGTTATCTTTTACTTTGCTTGAGAACAGGTTGCTTGATGTCCAAAGGGAATCCAAACAATACAAAAGAAATCATTCAAATAAATAAAAGGGTAAATAAAAGGCAGTTGAGACAGGCTATATTGTTGTAACTAAATGGTTCACTGTAGCTCAGTGTTGGGATACTATAAACGGGAGAAAGGTTTTCTTTCATCTTGGTCACAGTTATTGTTTGCTTGATAAATATATCCTCACATGTAATGGATGCCTGAGGGAATGAAAGTAAAACAGCAGGACTGTTAACATATTTTCATCCCTATGTAATTTGTGTTTGATACATATTTACCAGATACTGGAAAACATTTTTCCCCCTATAAGCAATTATTTGGCTTGGCCTTTTTACTACATTATAGGGTCTTATATCCTTACAGATAGTAACCTAGAGAATCTCTTCAAGAGCTCAAGTTCAGTCATTAATTTGTTTAACTAAGGAATAGTTTGTGCAGAGCAACTATCACTTGCATATCACTTTCAGGCATTATGTGACCCATTTTGTTCTTCCTAAGGCCAAGAATCTTTTTTTATTTTTTGGCACTGTAGAGATATAGATTTCCATTTAATTCACAAACTTATTGCACAGATAGAAATAATTTTCGCTGAGAAGAGATATTTCAAGACAACTGTTCAAGCCTTTTGATAAAGAGTCAACCTTAGACACAACATTTGAATTGCAATATTCCTACAGAAATTATTAATGTAAGACTTTGTTCATTTAGTGCACCTTTCTCCCTTCAGAAATAGTTTCTGCTGACATGGTGTTTTCCTGAACATTTATTCAGAGTTAACAGCCAAGACAGGTTCAACTGTTATCTTCCCACATGAATGATTAATACTCTAACATTCAGCTTTGTTCTCTTCACATATGCGCTCTTCTTGCATTGAGATCTCAGTTTGTTCTACAAAAATGTGAACAATAGAACTTTATTTGATGGCTAGTCTAATCTTGGAAAATACTATTAATTGGGCAAAATTAATTTAATTGTTACAAATATTGTGTATTGGGCTGAGCCCTGGTGGCATAAGTGGTTGAGTGCGGGACTGCGACCCATAGGCTTGGCAGTTCAAATCCAGCAGCTGCTCTCCAAGAGCAAGGCTGGGTAGCTTCCACGACCACCAGAGGGCATGTATATATGTATATGTATATGCATAGTATCAAGCAATTGACAAAAAATATTTAAAGTACATGTCAGAATATATATGTCAGAAAGTCACTGATCCATGGCAACAACACACGTGACACACTTCCAATATGTGCAGCCATACCAAGCAGCGTCCTTCCTTGTTTATTTTTCTGCTAGGGCACATACAAATAGTGGAAGACCAACGTTGGAAAAAACTTCAGGACAGTTCAGAAAAGATGAGAGGCGGTATGATGTGTACATAATAATGGTAGACTTATAACAATAACATATAGTTGCTCAAGATTCACAAGGATGGGAAGTGAGGAAGAAAGGGGAATAAAAGAGGAGCCGATTCCAAGGACGCAAGTAGAGAGACGATGTTTTGGAAATGATGATGGCAGCATATGTACAAATATGCTTCACACAATTGATGTATGGAATGTTATAAGAGCCATAAAAGACCCCATTAAAGTGATTTTTTTTTAAAAAAGAATGATAGACATGCTGTCTACTCTTGGTCATTTTATGAATGACTCTCATAGAAAGACAAGTTTTTCTTAAACTCTTGGCACAATTTTATGTCTTATTATAAGAATGCAGTATCTCTAAATTTCCTTAATATTGTATAAATTAGAATAACAGTTATTTGAAGGTAGAGAGGGGGATGCTGAAGGGATTGACTCAAGCTTTAGGTGGCAAAAAAGGTTAGTATAGATTTCAGGGGGAGGAGGGAGTTCAAAATGCAGCTCTAACCCAATAATACTACATATGCATTTGTAGAAACTTAATAATGAATTGGTGAACAGGTCAATATCCGGGAACAATATGAATATTTTACCAGGACATTTTCTTTAAAGGACTTACAGAAACAAAAATAAGAAAGCGTGCTAAAATCTAGGTAGGAATGGCATGTGTGTGTGGCAGTCTTGAATAAGATCTTAACTAGCTCTGATTCAGTCCTGTGCCTACCCAGCTAATAATTTATGCATAAATCCAGCATGTAACCAATAACAAATTATCACTCTTGAATAATCAATGCTTTCTCTTTTGTTAAAAGATCAACTGTTAGTGATCAGTAAATGTAAATTAATTTATTCAAGCAAAAAACCTGCTTATCAGATTGAGAACACTTTGTTTAATAGGTAAACAATTAGTCTGAGTTTTTATACTAGCTGATGTAAAACAATGTATGTCTTCTTTTCAGTGATGTATCTATTTACTAGCAAATCCTTGTCAAGGTCAAACATTAGAGAATATTGCTGCCCAAGAAACTAAAGTGGGGATTTTCAGCCTAGCAAATTAAATTAGATTCCTAAATTTGACTTTGACAACCCAATGCAATCCAACTCTAATTCACCAATTCAAATATAATACAAATTTTCAATTTCTTCATTTTTTAAATCAGTGGCATCTGTTATGTTTCCACTTATTCCTATGGCACTAGTATGACATGTCTATATTAGATTGGGGTATCCTCAATGGTTTCCTCATCCTAAAACATTTTTCATTAATTGTTACTATCTCATATACTCATTATTATTTATTATTCATTTATCCAAATTACTAAACAAATATTTATTGACTGCCTTCCAAATTAAAGGTGTTCTCCTCTCTTAAATATGATTTTTTATATATATGGCAATAAACAAATAGTTATTTTAAGTTTTTAATTTAGTGTTCATTTTTATTTCTTTTTATCTTCTCTATAAAACTGAGCTCACAAGGGCAGTGATCATATCATAGGTAAGAGATATTATTAAATAGCAAGGCATGATTATATGGAATCAAAATATTTATTCTATGATTAATTCAAATAAAAGGAAATTTATTGAGATTCTACCATGGTTAATACAATGTTAAACACTATAGAGAATATGCCAGTAAATCATTTTTACAGAGCCAATAATCTGGCAGAGACACCTTAATCTGTGGTCCTGAGACGCCTAGAGAATTTAGTGTTTAGGTTTTATCTAGATGTTCTTACACTTATTTTTTTCTATAAAAAATATGGCGGGCTGAGCCCCAGTGGCGTAGTGGTTGTGCGCGGGACTGCGGCCCACTGGGATGGAGGTTCGATTCCAGCTCCACAAAGCAAAGGCTGGGCCTCCTACTCCCACCACCTGAGGGCAGTGATGCCCCCAAAACAACAACAACAACAACAACAACAAATAACAACAAACAAAAACAAAAAATGGCATTTTGTGACATTGAGGTATCAAAAGTCTCATTGATCATTAAAAATTAAAAAATAAAAACTTTACAAATTCATGACTATGGCTGATCCCCGGTGGCGTAGTGGTTGTGCACAGAACTGCAGCCCACTGGGATACAGGTTCAATTCCAGCAGCAGCTCCACAAGAGCAAAGGCTAGACCTCCCACTCCCACCACCAGAGAACAGTGATGCCCCCCAAAAGAACAAACAAAAATTCATGATTATGAAGTCAGTTTTTTTAAAGTTCATTGTAAATCATTTTATTGGAATATATTTTGCTTACCATATAATTTAATCATTCAATCATATTAAGAAGATTTGTGCATCAAAGAACAATAATCACATCATTACGAATGAGGGAGAGAGCAGGGTGGGGACCTAAGGCCCAATGGTGGGTAATTGGTCACACCTTTACAGGGGAGTCACGGGGAGGAAACAGACCAGTCAAGGAGCAGCTGGGCAGCGATGATTCTTCCCCCCCAACCATCATGGTCCCAACTCTACCTTACAAATCCAGATGGACTGGAGAAGGTACACTGGTGGAGAGGGGAGCTGGAGATATGGAGAGACCAGGATGGATGAGCCCCTTCGGGCCAGTGGTTAGATTGGGGCTGCTGAAAGGGTAGAGAGAAGGTGGAGTGGAGAGATGGAACCAACTGCAAGGATATACGCATAGGGTCCTGTTTGAAGGATGGGCATCAAAGGAGTGGGTTTGGGGAGAGGTCGGGCAGTGTGAGATATGACAGAACAATAATAATTTATAAAGAATTGAGGGTTGATGAGAAGGAGAGAGCAGGGGAAGAGGGAAAGGGATGGAAAAGGTGATACTAGGGGCTCAAGGGAAAAGGCTGATGATTGAAGAATGATAATAGCAGCGGACATGTGAAGGTGCCTGGCAAAGTATGTTTATTTATGTATTGTGAAAAGTCATGTATGAGCCCTCAATAAAGTGATTTAATAAAAAAAGAATAAAGAAGGAATAATCGATCACTTTATAAAAAATAATTGATTGATCTTTTGACCACTTCAGATTAAGGACTGGTGGTACAAAGAGATGTTCAACTTGCACTGCAAGTATTTGTGAAAGCAAAGCTCCAAGATTAGAAAGTACACCAATGGAGATACTGCAGCAAAAACACATCCAGCACGGGACTACTACTATAACTCCATGGCTAGCAAATAGGGAACATCCATATATGTACTCTTTCTTAGCAAAGTGGACCCCACATAATGTGGGGATTATCAAACAGCATCATTAATATCCCATACAAGTAAAATTTTGCTGAAGTTAATTCAATAATAGTACACTGACATGGAGATATCAGAAATTCAAGCCGGATTCATAAGTGGTCATGGAAGGAGGGATATTGCTGACATCAGATGGATCTTCACTGCAAGCAGAGAATACCAAAAATATATTTGCATGTGCTTTGTTAACTACAAATGAAAAGACATTTGACTGTGTAGATCATTATAAATGATATGTACCATTGAGGAGAACACATAATTGGGCTCATTGTAGAACCAAGAAATAGACCACAAAGTGGTTGTTTGAACAGAACTAGGGGGTTTAAAATCAGGAAAGGCATGTTTCAGCTTTGAATCTATACAAAATATTTATTCAATCTGTATGGTGTCAAAAAATTATAAGCTAGATTACATAAAGAAGAGCATAGTATCGGGCATGGAAGAAGATTGTAGAAGATGTTATAGAGGTGATGCCTGGCCTGCTCTTACTTCACAAGGATGAAGGGGAATCAAACCTAAAATCAGTTCACAGCTGAGTTTTATGATGCAGGAGTCAGACATGCTTCAACCATTTTTCCTCCTTTGCCAACCATCAGTCCCACTGCATTATCTACTTCTCAGCTGGATTTGATGAATCACAGAGCATACTCATAAACATGATCACAATTATGTAGATTACTAAGGAAATGAACAATTCAGGATCAGAAATGCTCAGGACACAATTCTTCCAAGCAGAGCTGCCTCTTCTCATCTATGTCTGAAGGCATGTGGCCATTTGTTCTTTTCCTTGCTCTGGCAATTTTACAAGGCTCTTTTAGGACATAGTGTCTGGAGAGACCTGTCCTTGGAGAAGGATATCATGCTTGGTAAAGTGGAGGGGAAGTTAAAAAAAGCCAGAGCCTAAACAAGATGGATTGACACAGAGGCTGCAACAATGGGGTTGGTCATGGGAATGATTATATGGTTGGTGTAGGACCATGTAGTGTTCTTTCATTTCAACCTGAATTTATAGATGAGCAATTAATTGTTACATGGTTGGCCAGTACCCTTGTTTTGGCTGATAATATTGTTTCTTCTCAGAAATGCTGTCAATGTGATTCCTGTGTTTTCCATATAGTGAAACCCATGTGTACAGTTGCCCTGTATGCTAAGTGGGGGGTAGATGGTATGTGTAGTGAATTTGTGGGTCTTGCAAAATTTTATGGGGTCTCCAGTATTATTTCTATTGTCAAGACCTTATTTTCCTATTATTATTCATTCCCCTTTGTTTTCAACTATTTCCTTACAAGTGACAGTCATTTGGGATGCATATTAGATTGTACTAATGATTACACATTAGAACAATGTCATACGGAAGAAATTGGTAGAATTCAGTTTCTTCATCATGGACTTTTATGGTCCTCTTGTGAATTTGAATCATAGCTGTATTAAATTGTCTTCCTTATGGGCATATATATTTATATACATGTATGTTAGCTATCTCTGTGTGTATATATAAACATAAGCCTATCACAGACAGCATTATACTTCAAGATAGACTTTGGTATGCTCTTTATGATATCCATGTGATGCCATATTCCTTGAATTTTCCACTAAAAGCATAAGAAAATAGATATAAATCTTTACTTCAAGATGACCCATGCTAATCCAATTCAGCACCTTAAAACCTGGAATATTGAATAAATTTTGTTTCACTTTTGATGACATCCAAATTTTCTAGAGTCATGGTTTTTAAATTTCATTTGAGTTGTACTCTATCTCAAACTTGATGCCTGATAGCTGATTCCCTCAACACCTCATCAACACCAGGCTGCTGTGCTTCCTCTATGTGGGCTTTGTTGCTTCTCAATTTGATGGCTGCTTGTTTATCTTCAAGCCTTTAAGGACCCAGTCTACATCCCTTGATAGTCAGGCACCATCAGCTTTGTTCACTACTTTTGCTTATGCACCCACTTCATCTTCAGCAATCATGTTGGGAAGGTGAGCATCTCAGACTGCCAAATTATTAGAACAAAGTGTTCTTGTAATTGAGGAGTACTTGAGTCAGGAAACATTGCCCATTTGTTTCCTTCATACCAAACCTATAAATATATATATACATAGATTTATTTGAACTTTGTCATATATAAATATATTTACATATGCATATGCCTGTGTTTAGATCTTTATATGTGCCTTTTTATTTCCTAGTTCTTTCCTCTATTTCTTTTTACCTTCCTCTTGTCCCACTATCATGTACAGTCTTCATTTGGCTTTCCAGAATTCCTCATGACCACACTGTCCTTGATCCAGCCTTATCAGACCCTCCTAACCATCAAGTTATGGCGTCTTGTTCCCTTGTCCTTGGGTTTGTTTACACCCACTCCCTTTCCCCCATCTCCCCCTTTTCCATATCCCCCAAGAGTGTGTCATCTTTCTCCTGAAGTATCTCTAGGTGGGCTTGATCCTCCAACTCTGTAGGTCATATATAAGAGCATTAATGGTTTGTGTTGCCTAGGGACTCTTTCTGAAGCTTAGATTGCAAAAATGTCATGGGGAATCTACTTTGCATGTTAAATGCCCACTGAATTAACACTTAACATTATTATTTTTCTACTCTGATTTTCCAACATATTTTTCAGTAAATCCATGGGAATTTTTTAGGTCTTGTGTTGCTTGATTGTGTAAATTTATGATATTGTTTCCAGGAATAATCCTTTGTCTCTTCTTTATCCAAAGCAAAGTATAATCTCAGATGGCCCAACCTTCTCCTGTAATGGACTTTGAAATGAGTTGTACCACAACAAATTTTTGTTTAATATTCTATAATAATATTGAGAGCAGCTCATATTGTGATAAAAACACCTATTTTCCTTCATTATTAAATATACTGTGGAGTGGACAGTGTGCTGTGGCCAGCTCCTGCCCTTCCGGATAGAAGTATGTGCTGTCTGCATTGCTAGGAAAACTATTAGCAAGCCGATGTCCACTCTGCACCTCATCTTCTCTCCAAGGAAGTCTTACACTCTGTGTCCCATGCAGGTTTACGAAAGTCTTCATCATCTTCTTCCAGGTTTTTTGCGACTCTGAAGGACTGTCTCTGTTGTAGGCTCCACCAAGTTTAGAGGAGATCTTTTGTAGTGATTGAATCAAGGCCATATTTCTCCCATTGACAAATTCATATTGCTTTGTTCTGCCATGGGTAACATTTCTTGGTATACTTTACAAATAAATCTCTGTCTCTGAGTTCCCTTCCCACCAGACCTGATCTGAAACACCATATCCCCCCTTCCCCCACCCCCCAACTCCCCCTCAAGCAGCACAATTTTTTAATAGCAGCTTTTCTAGGGAATGAAGGTGGAAATCATTTTTAAGATGTGACCCAATTTCAGAATCGTTCAAACTGAAAAAAAAAAGTGCAATTTAGATTGAAGGAAATGTATTACCAGAGAACATGCGAGTGCTATAATTGCTTGCTGTAAGATCATGTTAACTGTGACCAATAACCTGAAGCAATTAGAGGTCTTTCACTGAAGCCATTAGCTGAAGAAAGGTTCAAGATTCGTGCTGTTTTCCTTTCCTTTTTGACTGCAATTTTCTTTTTACAAGTGCACCCAGCTTGAACTCATCTGAACCCCTGGTTTTAGGCCAATGTGTTTATCTCCATTCTGGCCAGCTCTTGAACCACTGATTTGTACATTCATCTTTCTGCCAGAAACATTCTTTGATATCTCTCAGGCATCTGAACTTAACATATATGTAATTAACACTGAAGCATCCTTCCCTTCAAAATGAATTTTTCCAATCTTATTGTCTTCCAGTCTAAACTATTCTGATGTTACAAATCATAAACCCTTTTAATAATTCTACACATCTGTTCCCTCACCAGACACTCAAAAAGACTTACCATAACCTCTGGGAAAAATGAACCAAAACAGTCTTTTAAAACCCAATTTATATTTCTCCTTTTCATGTTTAGGCCCTTCATGTGGACTCTTAAAATACTAACTGATTCATTCCTGTGTTAGTCTGGGTAGACTAGAGAAACAAATTCATATACACATATATGGATATAAGAGAAAGGTTTATATACAAGAGGAATAGAACATTGAGAAAGCATCCCAACCCAGTCCAGTCCAAGGACAAAGTCTGATATAAGCCCATATGTTTGATACCAATCTATAAAGTCTCCTTACAACTCACGAAGCACGTGCAATGACACCAGGACAATCACAGGCCAGTGGGTACAGAGTCTCGTGTATCCAGTCGCAGTGGAATCACTGGGCACTAGCAGGGGTCACTCTGTGGCTTCTCCAGCCCCAGAAGTCTGGTTCCATCAGGGCAAGGCCATGTAGCTCGCTCCTCCAGGTTCCAGGACTCAGAATCTATCAGCATGTCACCATCCTGTCCTGTTGGTAGACGGACTCCAAGAGACTGAGTCAAGTCTCTCTTCTCCAATTGGGAAATACCGCAAGACTTCCCAGAATTCTCAGGAGAAAGCCATGCTCACACAGAGGTCTCATTGGCTATCTCCAGATTGACAGGCTAGACTCCACCCTAGACTTCCAATCATGAAATTGACACACTAGTACAAGACTGCCACAATTCCTTTCCTTCCTTCTATTGGCTTCTCTATGTTTACCTCTGCAGTAACATACCAGTTGCTCTGAGCTGATTTCGACCCACTGCAAGTCTCGACCCACTGTGGGTCTCAGAGGAAAACTGTGCTTGCGTTATAGCTTTTTCAATGACTTTTTCAAAGAAGTGATCACCAGACCTTTCTTTTGAGAATGCTTGAATGTATGTGAACCAGCAATATTTCAGCAAGCCGCCATGTTCCCCTTAACTGTTTGTACCATCCGGCATAATATCCAAGGACTCCACATCCTCTGCACGTAGGCAAAGATCATCATTATCCAAGAAAAATGCGATCAAGCCATTGCATTTATGAACACAATAAACAGCAGCTTCTCTTGGCAAATGAGTCTTTCTGGACTTTGGTCTATTTTCTCATTCAGCATCTGACTACCCCTATTCTGCTCAGCTTTCGGGGTTAGTGCAATGAAATCACTAGAGTTTGCCTGCGTGTTTTATATTGCTTCATTCTTTTGTATCTTTTCTCATTATTTTCTCTCTGCCTAAAGCCCTTTTATCCTTGCTTAGATTGGCTAACTATAATCATCCTTTATGGTCATTTATGTTTGTTATATCCTCTAGGATATTTTCTTAAACCCAAAAATCTGGCATGGAAATTGTCTCAGCATTTATTGTACTCTTATGAAAATATGTTGCATGTTTCCATAATTTCCTAAAAGACAGAGACTAGGTTTCCTCACCACTGTCACCCTGGTAGCAGGCACACAGAGGGTACTCAGGAAATGCTCCTGAAGAGAGGGCAGGGTGGTGAAGAATAGATGCCTAGGGAACAAGGAATTGTCTCTTTCTTGGTTTATCACCAGTTCTGGGATTCTTTCTGGAGAAAATCAATGTCTTTGTAATTCAGTAAATATTAATTAAATGCCAAGTAATGTGAAGAAAACTCGAATGAGCTAAATAGCTGACTTACTATTGCACCTTTTAAATATATGTTAAAAATAAGACAACTTCATTGGTCACTCACCAAATGATATGGTGAACACTTACTGTGTTCCAGGCACTATTTAAGGAGGAGGAAATTCTAGAAGCAAAAGACTTAAAAGAAAATATGTAATTAAAAAAAGATATTGTGGTAAAATATATGTGATGAAAACTTGCCCTTTGAAGGTCAGGATCCAGTTTCTGGCTAATGTACTTCAGGTACAATACCTACTTGT
Organism: Nesogale talazaci; assembly: GCA_004026705.1. Taxonomy (NCBI): domain Eukaryota; kingdom Metazoa; phylum Chordata; class Mammalia; order Afrosoricida; family Tenrecidae; genus Nesogale; species Nesogale talazaci. The sequence goes on from PVJH01004303.1 coordinate 62,000, forward strand.
CTGTCAGGTAGCCTTGTGCCATGTGACTGTGATGCTGATGAATGGGTGAGAAAATTGTTTCAAGAGTTATTCCAGACAAAGAAGGAAAACTCGGCAGCTTATGTCTTGAAAACCCCGAGGAAGGATAGTTCCTTCTGATACATCTTGGAGAGCAGGGTCCTTGCACCTGGCAGGGCTCTTTAAACACAGGGTCGGTCGCTATGAGTTGCAACCAACTCTACTGCCTCCAACAACACCATAAGTTGAACAAAGTCGACCTCCTCCACCAATATGTGTATGTATTTTCATCCCTAACATCTATGCTTGTGGCTCTAATCCCATTGGGGGATCTGTGTTAATGAGTCAGGATCAATGTAGAAGATATATCTTGATTCAACTTCTTTTGAGGTAGAAAAGAAATTAAACAAATAAACAGAGCAAAGATGAATGAAGAAAGATGCCAAGACCCATGATTAGCACCTGGAACCTGAAGCACAGAGCCCCAAAGGGAAACAAAGGCAGACTTCTAGCCTCCTAAACTTATGCTGGTGGGAACCACCCACGGATTATATTATATTATATTATATTGTGTTATAGCAGCACTAGACAACTAAGATACCATGATTCAGGGGCTTCTTGGCAACAGCTAACAATAACAACAAATGACAAAATCGACGACTTTAATTACAGTCATCAAGTTGCATTTGCCTCTATCCACTTCCTAAAGTGTCTATCATCCCACGAAGAAGCTCCACTCTTGTTCCTTCTTAACTAGACCCTGGGAACTAACTACTAATAAACTTTTAACTTCTGTGTCTTTGACTAGTCTAAATGTTTCATCAAAATAGAATCATACAATAGGTTTCTTTTTGAGCATTTTCATTCAGTTTAGTGTTTTCAGAGATTATATCATAGCATGTATCAGAATTCACTTCTATTTTTGGTAGAATAATATATATATATGGGGGGTCTCAAAATTCCATGGAAAACTTGCAATATCCTCTACTTCCACTTCTCCACAATTTTTAAGGTCCCTTTTTATGCTAATTTATTCAGCTGTTGATGGTACCTTGGACAGTTTGGCTATTGTGAATAATGCTCTCGGAAGCATTGCATATGCTTGAGTCCCTGCTTTCAAATTTCTCAGGTATATACATAATCTTAAATTTTCTAGATCCTATGGCCACTCTATCTTTAAAATTTCGGGGAAAATCCAACTTTTTCTTTCATGGATACGTCAGTTTACACCCCCATTACCAACACTCGGTGGTTTCCATTTTTCTGATTGTGGGTGAGTTGGTGTCTCATTGTGGTTTTTTCCTACTAATGACATAAAACTTTTTTTTTAATGTGTCTATTGACTATTGTTATATTTTCTTTAGAGAAATAGTTATTCAAGTCTTTGGCAGTCATGTGCTTATGTTAATTTTAAGATTGAAATGTAGGGGTGGAGTCTAGCCTGTTAATCTGGAGATAGCCATTGAGTAGCCAATGAGGCCTCTATGTGGGCATGGCTTTTTCCTGAGACTTCTGGGAAATCTCGCAGTATTTCCCTCGTGAAGATGAGAAGCTATCTCTCTGGTTGTTGGGAGTTAGTTCTCAGACAATGAATCACGGACTAGTTGGCAGCATTCGAGAAGCTGGAGGAGCCAGCGAAGAGATCAAACGGCTTGGCCCTGATGGAGCCAGGCCTCTGAAGCTTAGGCAGCCACATGGAGACCTCTGCCAGCGATGAGTTGCTTCTGCTGTTGATGGACCCTGAGCCCTGGAAGCGAGGAGCCATGAGTAGACCCCTGCTAGCGCCGGGATTCTGCACCCACTGACCTGTGACTTCGTGAGTTGGAAGGAGACTTTATAGACTGATTTCAGGCACATGGGTTAATATCAGACTTATAACTTTGAACTGGACTGGGCTCAATGTCCTCTTCCTCTTGTATATAAACCTTTTCCTTATATCTATATATGTGTGTATGAAATTTGTTCCTCTAGCTTACCCAGACTAACACAAAGTCCTTGGCTCACTATTTAATTGGACTGTAAATACTTTGTAGGAGTTGTTTATATTAATTTTATTTATATCTTATGTATATTGAGGTATTAAACTCTTTTCAGACATATATTCTCAACTATTTTCTTCCATTCTGTGGGTCTTCCTTGATTTTTTAAAATTGAGTCTCAGTGTCACCAAAGTTTTTCACTTTGGTAATTTTTTCTAATTTTTCTTTTGCTGCTGAAACTTGTGATGTCATATCAGGAACTAATCCCCACAGTTTTATTCATGTGTTTTCTTCTAAGAATTTGTCATGTTAATACCTATCCTTAGGTCACTGATCCACTTTGAGTTACTTTTCATATGAGGTATAAATTACGAGTCCTGGGGCACCCTTTCACACAGATAGACTCAATTATTTTGGTACTATTTATTATGCAGATTGTTTATTAGAATATTAAAATGATAATGAAGGCAGAAAATTTAGATAGCAGTTAGAAGAAGTGGATAAAACACTTTTGTTTTTAAATATATGCTGAGAAAAGCAGTGGCATCCTGGAAAGACTGATAAGGATGATACACCCGAGTCAGAGAAGGTGGGGATGTGGGAGCCACTAAGTTCAGATCTTAGGACCTTCGCTTTGTAAAGTGAACTGAGATAGGATTTGGAGTACAAATTGATGTTTGACCTTAGATAAGCAAAAGCAGCAGTATATATAAAGCATATGTCATGTATATATGTAGCATTAATATATATTAAATATATACACATATTTTACTCTCTGTGTATGTAGAAAGAGAGATGAGGAAAGGGAAGGAAAGGAAAAGGAAGGGGAGCTATTGAATTTATGTCAAACGATGACTGACATGTTATAGATTTTGCATGTTCAAGTCTGTGTGGGTCAGACATCAGGCTAGAGGCTTCTCCTGACTCACATAACATCATAGACTGACAAATCCCAAACCAAAAGATAAAATGGCAGCCTTCTGGCTCAGACTGTGGAGGTTGACAAATCCCAGTAATCAGAGGTTGAATGGTGATGAATTGTATACATGATTCTGCACAGCAAGTAAGCTTTTCCAAATTTCCATATATGTATTTGATCTAGGCCAAATCCTGAGGAAACTCCCCTACAACAAGAAATGTCATTAAATAATAGCCAAGCCATCAGAAATCATGGTCAACCCAATGTTACACACAATCATGACCATTTTTCTTAATGAAGTAATCTTTCTATCAATATATACCTTTATTCTTTGTCTCTTGTGACATTTTTAACGTAAAATCCATATCAGCTAATTTAGTGGCACTCTCTTTTTGTTACAATTTGCCTTGACATTTTGCTTTCCTTAATTCTCAGACCATTTGTACCTTTGTATCTAAAATGAGTTTCTAATAGCCCCTTATAGTTAGGTCATTTTTGGTCTATATTTTGAAAACCTCTACATTTTAATTGTATAACTTAAATCATTCTGTCTAAAGTAATTACTATTTCCCCCTTTCTGTATGTCTTATATACTTTTCCTCTCTCATTTCCTTCAGTATTGCCTTCTTTTGTGTTGCTTTTTAAAAGAGAACCCTACCCTCTTGGATTTCCCTCTCCTTTCCTTTGTGTATGTATACAAATGTGTATATATACATATTTAGATATTTTCTTTGCAGTTCCTATGAGGATTATATTTACCATTATATATTTATAATCGTTTTGCATAAATTGATAAAAAATTGACTTTAAAAACACACAAAATTTTGCTCCTATATAATTTTACCCAGCTCTTTTTCCAGAATATGGCTTGAAATAGGAGTAATAAATGGAACTACTTAGTTGCAGTCAGGTAGCTCTTAGACAAAAATTAGAACAAACACATTCAAGCGTTGGCAAACAAAGGTGGCAGTGCAGCGGCCTAAGCCTTGGTTGAGGGATCATGTCAGAAGGGAAGCTACTGTTTTTGTTGTGCTAAAAAAGCAAGTATAAAAAACACAATCTTTGAAACTATTTTGAAATCACTTTTTAAAATTAATTTACGTTTAATGGTCATCTTTTGATTTCCAGATTTGAATAAAACTGATACTTGCCTTCCTCCTTTTCCTTTTTTTAATGTTTCCCTACAGACAAAAGTTTAAATTTAACGGGGCTGAGGCGCCTTGTGGTGTAGTGGTTGTGTACGGGACTGCAGGCGACAGGGTTGGTTGAAATCCAGCAGCAGCTATCCAGGAGCAAGGTTAGGTCTCCTACTCCCACCAGGGGGCAGTGATGCCCACAAAAAAAAGTTTACATTAAAAAAAAGTTTACATCTACCTACTTCTCCATCTTGCTTCATCCTTTCTGAAGTATTTTTTAAAGGAAAGATATCTTACCTACATATTTATTTTGTTTTTTATTAATCTTGAAATTTACATGACCTACTAAAATGTTGTAGTGCTCCATGGAACAATTAAATATAAACTTCAGGCCTTTACAGAAACAATACCAGTAGTAATCCAGGGTAGCATTATTCATTTATTTGTTTTTAGCTTTATTAAACACAGATTGGATTTGAGAGTTTTGATTACTTGAAAATTTCATAATATTGATGTCAATTGAAAACAGCTTGAGAGCATTTACTGGAAAATTGCTAGGACAACCAATGATATGACTATTTAGGGTTTATAAAGCTATCCCTTTCTCAGCCATCCATAAGTGACTACTGATTAAGAATTTTTTAGAGGTCAAAGAACAAACAATTATGGCCCATTGGCAAATGCACCAAATCACCATTTTTGTTGTTTAAATAAATAAACTGTCTTGGAACTCAGCCACAGTCATTATTTTTGCATTAGCTTATCTACTGTCATGCTATCGTGAGAGAGTTAATTAGCTTCAGCAAAGACTGGCCACTTGCAAAACCTTGAATATTTACTACATGCTCCTTTGGAGAAAAAAAGAATGCTAATTTCTGTGTTACATGTTGCCTTTAGTTTAGTTCACTTGTATCTATCACTGCTTTCAAATTAATCAAAATGGCAAAAAAAAATTTCCCCAGCACACTGCAATATTCTTTATATGTCCTTGCTCATGCCATTTCTTCTAGCTAGAAAGCTAAGTATGCCCTTTGACTTCTGTAAAGCAGGTACTCATTATTCAAGAAAGTGGTTAGAACTTCTCCATGAAGTTCTAGGGTTAAAAAGAAAGAAAAATAAAAAACAAGGAAAGAGAGAAGTTTCCCTGATTAATTTCTCAATTACTCCCATGCTTAAAATCCCATGGCCTCTTCTTGCCTGTTTCCTGGGAGCAACCGCTGTATTTACATGCATTTCTCCACCTCTTTCAGACTGTGTGGGTTGAATCTCTGCGATGTGATATGGCTAGAGAAATGGTAATGTGGGCCAAGTTGGACTGTTAATAGAAAAGGAAGGGATTCAAACTTACTAGGTGTTTCACAAGAAAAAATATGGATCTGTTCACATGAAGATGTATAGTCCCAGAATGTTCTAAAGGGAGTAATTTCACACTGTCCTGAAAGGTCACTATGACTGCGACAACTTCACTGCAGTGGGTTTATTGGCTAGTTCAGTAAAAAACACAGGAATGTACATTCTTTATTTTTTTGTTCTCTATTTTGCTTTGGGTGAAAGTTTACAAAGCAAATAAGCTTTCCCTTCAACAATTCATGCACATTGTATGGTATTTTTGCACTCCGCAAAGGGGTATGCCAACACTCATTTAATTTCCTCTGGGTATTTGCCATATCTATGACTTCTTTTTCCTTTTCCCTCCCTGCCTCCTTAACTTTGAGTCTCAGCAAATTGTGCCCTTTTGTGTAAGACATGACAAAATAATAATAATTTATAAATTATCAAGTGTTCAAGAGGGAGGGAGAGGAAGGGAGAGGGGGGAAATGAGGAGCTAATATCAAGGGCTCAAGTAGAAAGAAAAGTTGGGGGGGTTAAGCCCTGGAGGCGTAAGTGGTTGAGTACAGGACTGCGCCCGCGGGCTTGGTGGTTCAAACCCAGCGGCGGCTCTCAGGAGCAACACTGGGTAGTGCCCACGACCACCAGAGGCAGTGATGCCCCCCCAAAAAAGTGTTTTGAGAATGATGACGGTAACAAATGTACATATGTACTTGGCACAATAGGTAGGTGGATGGATGGATTGTAATGAGTTGTATGAGGCCCCAATAAAATGATTTTTAAAAATGACTGATTGTATGAATGTGTACAAACCAAGAATTTCACCTTGATTGGATTCACATCCCATTCCCATGGGAAAGGCAGTTGAGAAATATGTGAGGTACTGCATTGGGCAAATATGCTACACAAGACCTCTTTGCAGTGTTGAATAGAAAATACCTCATTCTGCAGACTACAGTGTGTCTGAAGGTGGATTGACACTGTTTCTGACTCTTGCTGTGTTGAGACAAAAAGAAGAATGAGGAAAAATACCAACCACAGAAACTGAAAAATAAATAATAACCCCAAGGGAAGGGGGAAAAGAGAAAGAAAGAAAAAACAAACAAAAACAAAGGAAAGTGAAAAGAAAAGGAAAGGAGGGGAAATAAGAGATGCACAAGAAAGGGAGGGGGAAAAACAGTAAAATTAAAATGGGGAAAAGGAAAGGGAAAAAAAGAGATGAAAATAAGTTGGGTGGGGGTGGCTCTGCAGGTTGAAGTGGCAGTAGGGGTAGGACGTACATTCTACTAATTGAAAAGGTGAATGGTCTCGTTCTTGGCCTAGGATTACATGTCTGCTAGCCAAGGAGACTTGGGAACAGGCTGCCCAGAGCAAAGTATCCTTCCAGATGAGGAGGTGGTAAAAGTTGGATGCCTGCTCAATATGTTACATCTAAACACTTCTTCCAGCCAAGGAGACTATGGTGCATTTGACCAATCGGAGATGGTGCTTTTTCTGCCTGTGGATTGAAGTAAATGTGGGACACCTGGTCCAGGACAACGTACTCTGCTGGCCTAGGAACTGCCTGGGAATGAGGTGGCTGTCTCCCAAAGAGACAACAGACGTTGATGCAGCATGGATGTGGTTGCACTTGTGACCACAGGAGAAGCAGTGGCAGCATGCAGGATGTCTCTAGCAACTGGGGTGGGGGTGAAGGCTGGAAGTGGCCGCACTTAAGGTCACCTGGAGAGTGTGGCAGTATGTACTTTTCCAGTCACTACCCAATGATGTGGACACTGGTATTGTCTGGGATAAGTGGGGTCAATTGTGAGGTGCTTTGCCCAGTCACTGGTTACAGAAGTTTAAAAAAGTCACACTATGTCATGCTGTGTATTTATTGTTATTTTCATACTGTTCCCTCTTCTAGTTGGTATTTGATCTACTTCTTGATCCTTTTCTTTGATCTTCTAGCAGTATCCCGCCCATATATTTCATATTAAAGCAGCTAGTTTTATATTCCAGAAACATTTTGAAAGAAAAATTATTTAATTATTGGAGGTTGTTGGAGTTGGATGTAGTGGAAATTCATTTTAAGAGAGGTGACATACTATGCATCATTTTTAGTCAACATATATAAGTTGAATTTTCAAGGAACAGCAAAGTAGTTGCTTGTACTTTATATGCCTTGGATATACATTTTTCCTTAAGAAAATGGTGTTGAATATGTTAACATGGAACCATCACATGTTTCACTGTTTTTGAATTTAAAAAAAGAATTTTGCTACTTGTGACATTCACAGTTCTCAAATGATGTTTTAATGCACAAAGCAATCTATTTCAATGATGGAGAACATTGATTCATTATCTGAAAAAGTAGCTACTACTTCTTAAATGTAACACTAATAGTCAATATGTTACATGAACCCAGGTATTCTGATGATGTCACTTTGGACTATGGCTTTGAAATCTGCCCCTTCTGGAGTGTAATGTAGCTGAAAGGATTTCAGCTTTGTCATCAGACAGACCTAAGCTCAAGTCCCTGTTGCTAGATGTTCACTATGAATGAGACAGCTAACCCAACTGCTGCTGATTCTCTGCTATACGTTCATTTTGAAGATTAAATTTGGAACAAATGACTAAAACATAACTCATTAAAATAAAAAATTGCTACTAAATTTTTATTTATTATAAATCACTTATTTGTTATATTATAATAATAAAGTATAATTAAATTATTATTAAAATAAGAATTAAAGTGTTCAATAGGTAAAAATCCCTTTCCTTTACTTGTTATTTTCATTCTGCCCAAGTAACTCACGTTTGTTTTTAAGGAATTTTCCTTCATTCTGCATTCTATTGTAGGAGGTATTCTGGATGGATGGCTGCTGGAAATCCATTGTTTTAGCCAGCTCTTCTTCAACACTAAAGGATTTACTGTGGCATTGAGTAATGAGAATTTCGGTAAGAAAAAATAGATTAAGATAATATAGGAGCGTTTCTTGTAAGGTCACTTGGGTCTCAGATATTTCTTGAGTTATGTGATTATTCTTTGATGATCTTAGGATGGTACAGACATCTACCTATATGTGGATTGTACTTATTTCACAAAAATAGGAATAAATAAGGTTTATTCTTAATGAGTTAGCAACCTAATTATGTTTTTTACATCATTGTAAATATACTGTCATTTATCCACCACCTAAATTTTCCCTCATCCTCAACTTCCAGTTTATCCTTCGCCCCTTTTCAGTTGGTTAATATATTTTATATGGCACATATTGAAAAGGTAATACTAATACAAATTTATTATTAACATATTAATTTCATTCCACTCCATTTTGGTCTTGAAATAAATGTCCATATACACTCAAGTTCTGTAGTCTTTGAGGACAACTGGTGACTATTATTCAGAGTTGAGTAAGTGAAGTACATACCCTTAGTAGGTAAGTTGGCAGGAAGCACTATTTTATGAAACTATAAATGGAATTGCGAAGCCTTTGACAGCACAAAATCAAAGTAAGTAGGCAAAGATAATAAATATCTTGTAACTTCTAAGATAAAACTTTTCCTGAATCATCAAATGATTATTATTCAATTGTCCCCAAGGTGGAAAGTAGTGTTTTTAGTTGACTTATTTCAAGTTTTTTCAAATTTTACTAATATCTAATTTATTAGCACATGGTTACACACAATTAATACATGAATAATTAACCTACATGACATGTTCACAATAAATGTTATATTACAATATATTAGCTAATTAAAAAGGAGCAAAGGATGAGGTGAGGTCAAGGAAAGGTGAAAAATGTAGGTGGTGGATGACATTCATAAAGGAGCAGATGTGTAAGCTCTGTTAAAAGTATTTCCATTAAAATATTACTTGAGAAATGCTGCTTAAATAGTTTTGCATGGAAAGAGGTGGAGGTAGGTGAGTGAAGTCACAAAAGACTAATTCAAATTTTAAAGTTTCAGTAAGAAATACTGTCTCTGAAATGATGACACATTTATATCTTTTGGACCTAGAAATAAAATACAATGTTATTTTAACTTTTCAAGTTTTATCATTTTAATAATTTTGTCATGAATTCTTTTTTTCAGAAACCATATCTGAGAAGTACCTCCATCCAGTGTTTTTTGGGTTTACTTCTGAACAGTCACTTTTTAAATGAAGCTGGCATTCGTGTTTTCATTTTGGGGTAATTTCAGTTTAGGCATACATGTTCACACCTATAATCATTGTCCTGTGAGATACCTCTTATACTTGATTGGTTTATTGAATTCAGCTGGCATCAATCTTTGGAGACTCAGTATTTGAAAAGCTATAGCAGCTATGGTGAATGAAGAAAGGGGATGATGGAGAGAGAAAAGATTTGATTAGCACCTAAGATAGAATTTCTCTATTTTGGAAATATTCCCAATATGCCCCCAAATCAATTGGTTTGTAACTAAATTTAGAAGTTCATTCTCTAATTTGATATCTACATGCATTTCACAAAATAGCTACTTAGGGCTTGTCCTTGTTGCTTGGTTTATTTATTGCTGACACTGTCCTTGGAGCCTATATTCTAGCTCTGTTTAAAACATATTTTTTGCTTACTTATATTTTTTGCTTTTCTTCCTAAAAATCATATTTTTTCTGCTTATTAACTTTTTCTTCTCTCTTAGATGCTCACAACTGACCCAAAGCACCTAACCTGTAGTGTGTAGTCTGGCTCCCAGTTCAGTTTTACCCTACTAATGCCTTCATGGTATGGGGAATCATAGATTCATGCAGGTAAATCTTCCTCCTAAGATAGATTAGTATTAGCTGCAATGCTCCTGAACAAGAGCCATCAGCGAATCACCAGTTTTCCTGAGATCTTAAAACCTATTCCATGGTTTTATTTGATAAATGTATCTTTTGTTCTGATATTAAGCTTAGATTTTGCTGAAGAGAATAAATATAAGTTCCTTTAGCACTGAATCGGATTAAGCCTGTGATGCTAATGAAGAAAGATTCTGTAAGCGAAGCGATTGTATAAATTGCTTGCAAAGGACATAGTCAACCTACTATAAGGAATAATTATTGCCACAATCATCACCTGGAAGCAGTTAATGAACATTTTGATAATTTTCCTTATTTACTTGACTTAGAAGTCTCATGGGACCTTTTGCTTGGATAAAAAACGTATTTCTTTAAAAAACATTTCTTGAGCATTTCCTATAGTTCAGACATGATTCCTATTTCTCTGTGATAAGTTACAAAACCTATTTATAAATTGTCTCTCCAATTAGGATTTTTCTCAAATCCAGGTTGGTTTTTCCACTTTATGTTTAGTGTTCTTATACATCTACAAATCAGACAGACAAGGAAATAGTGATCTTATTATATTAATAATTATTAATAATTATGATGATTATAATAAATCTTGCTTGCTTTTTTGCCTATAATATTCATCAAGATGACATTATATTTGTTCAAAATGCTTTACTCTTATTCGTATCATATTTTTATTTCAGCTGCATTAGTATCAGTCTTCCTAAAACAGAAGCTAACTGGCAGGATGTAATAGGTGATTTGAAAAAAATAGAATACCTTATTGAAGTAAGTGCTCATTCTTCCACAAAATATATGATTTAATTGCTATAGTGTATCCTTTATTTTATTCCAAGTCTTAGTGAAATATCACTTAGAGTAATATTTTGTAGAAATTTATGAACCTTTTAAGACCTCAAATCATTTGATTACAGATTCATATTGTGATATTATTTAAAACCATGTACAAGTAGCCCAGCCTGATCAGGGAAGAGCTCTTTGTCTGTGTGTGCCAGAGACTTAGTTGGTGACATCTGAACAGAGAAGCCCACCACACACACACGCACACATACACACATGGTCTCAACAAGAGCCACTGGTCTTTGTCCTGCAGGCTGGTGACTTGATTCTCTACCTAGCTATATCAGGGGTCAGGAAAATCAATAGGAGATGCTGAAGAGGAGCCCTACGTACAACAGTGACTTGGAGAGGTGCTCTATGCCTCTGAGGGCCAGAATTTTCTGTCTTCTACCTAGATAAACCTAACTTGGAGAAATGCTCTGTCCCCATGGGTAACACGAACCAGGAACCGTTGAGGACTGAAGAGTGCCAGAGGAGCCAGACATACAACAGTAGCACCACCTAAGCTCCCATTAGAAACACGGTGATCAGAGCATAGCCATGCCTTCATGGGAAAACTAAGCAGGGTGGAGGGGTGCCGAACAGAAGGTCTAAAGAACACCAAAGGGGCTTTGATGACATAGTGGTTTCCAGTTGAGCTGCTAACCACAAAGTCAGCAGTTGAAAACTCCAAGCTGCAGGGTTGCTATTCATTGGAATTGACTTGATGGCAGTAACTTTGCTTTTTTTGGAAATAGCATCAAAGTTTTCTAACATTTATACAACATCCAAAGTTCAATGGAAAAATCACTCATAATATATGAAGTAGGAAAGTGACTGTTTAAAGAAGAAAAGATAAGCTGAGCCCTGGTGGTGCCGTGGTTGTGCGTGGGACTGTGGCCCGCAAGGTTGACGGTTCAAATCCAGCAGCAGCTCTCCAAGGATGGACTTCCTGCTCCCACCAGGGGAGTGATGTGAAAAAAAAAAGAAGAAAAGACAACAGAGTCCAAAACAGAGATGGATCAGATACTGGGGTCATCTGATAAGTTTTAAAACAGTTGTGGTAGTTCCATAATCTGGTATCAATTTGAAGATAAGAGTATAGGGGTGGAGTCTAGTCTGTCAATCAGGATATAGTCAATGAGGCTGCAGTGTGGGCATAGCCTTCTCCTGAGGATTCTAGGATCTTCTGCTTTTCCTTTTTGAAGGCTGGAGACACTCTCTCTGCTCACTCCCTGCAAGACATCCCTGTCGAAAAGACACATGAAGAAAGGCTTCTGGAGTCAGACATCTGGAGCTGCAAAAGCCATGCGGAGACCCCTGCACGTGCTGAGATACTTGCAACACCACTGGATCCTTAAGACGTTACACCCACTGCCTGTGATCTCCCTGCATCTGGCATTATTGCAGGCGGCATTTGAGTTAACATCAGTCTGACAGATTTGATCTGTATGGAGCTGGGATTTGTCCTCAACATTCAGCTTCTCTTGTATGTAAATCTCCTTTATATGCACATATAGGTGTCTATGCATTTGTTTCTCTATACCCAGACTAACACGACAACTATAAAAACTCTTTCCACAAGAAATTACAAATAGGTCAAAATAAAAAAAAATTAAAAAAAGAAACTACAAATAGTCCTGAAACAATAGAAACATCAGCAAAGAAATAGAAGATGCAAAAAGGAAATGGTGATGTTATAGTACTTATGAAATACAACAGAAATATAAAACTCAGTGGAAATGTCTGTAGCAGACTGAATGACAGTGAACTTAGTGATAAAGCACCAGAGAGAAAGCATTTTGACAAAGAAATGGTGGGGGGTGGGGGATGGAGATATCCTCTGTTGGACAATAACAAAACTTCAATATATATTATATATGTCACCAATATCCCATAAAGAAAGGAAAAGGGGGTAAGAAAGAGATTATGTGTACATTTAGAAAAATTTGGATAAGCATCTACAAACATTGGGAGACATAAATCTACATATTCAAGAAGCAGTATGAATTTCAAAGGGGATAGAAATAAATTTAAAAAAGAAATCCAGACCTGAACACATTACTGTTACTCTTCTAAAAATTAAAGAAAAAGGGAAAAAAGCAAGCAAGAAAGAAATCAGTGAGATACCTTATCAACAAGGGAAACAATTTGAATAACACCAAGTTTCTCAATAAAAACTATGGAAACCAGAAACTAAGCTTTCTTCAAAGAGCTAAATCAAAAAAAAAAAAAAAAACAGCTGTTGACACAGAATTATATTTCCATATAAATTATCCTTCAATAATGGAAAGGAAATCAAGAAAATATGAAATCAAATATCAGAAAGATGCCTTTGAACACCAATAAGAAAGTATAATAGAAAGAATAAAAATTTAGTGGGGGGGGGCGGGTTCTAAAAAATTTAGATATAGTGAACTTTCCACTTTCTTTTAAGTTTTCAGAATTATATTTTATTGCTGAAACTTAATTATAACACTGTCTATTGTGATTTTCAATGTGTTTAGAGGAAATACCCAATTATATTATGAGCAGAAAAGATGAAGAGAAGAAAAATTTCTTTGCTTCCCTTGAACTTGTGAAATGCTGACCCTAATGAACTGTGATCACTTAGATAAGTATTATCATGTTGGTCCGGGTAGAGTAGAATAACAAATCCATAGAAACTTTTATGTGTATAAGAAAGAGCTTTATATACAAGAGCAACTGTACATCAAGAAAACATCCCAACTCAGTTCAGTTCAAGGTTGTAAGTCCGATATTAGCCCATATGTCTGATACCAATCCATAAGTCCTCTTCAGACTCATGAAGCATATGCAGTGACACCAAGACAATCACAGGCCAGTGGGTGCAGAGTCTTGTCTATCCAGTGGTGGTAAAAGCATCTCAGCACTCACAGTGGTCTCCTGTGACTCCTCCAGTGTCCAGGGCTCAGGTTCTATCAGCATGCTGCCAGGTGTCTTGTCAGCTGCAATGTCTCCTAAGGAGCCAGTCTTGTGTCTTGTTGGCACAGTATCTACAACGGACTGAGTAGTGAGTCTTTCACCTCCAAGGGGAAATATAGCCGGATTTCCCAGAATTCTCAGGAGAAAGCCATGTCCACACAGAGATGTCACTGGCTATTTCCAGAATGACAGGCTAGACTCCACCCTGACACTCTTAATCCTTAAATGACACCGGATTAGGTGACTGCCACAGACCACCCTTTGTCAATTTGACACTTTCATATAACTCTGTTACCATATGTAATTTCCAAACATGCAAAAATAAAATCATATATGTACCTAACAGGATAAAACCAAAATGCATATAATTCAACATGTGCCACCTTCATTTAAACATAGCATTCTATAAGTGAACAAAACAAAAGAATATATCCTATGCCTAATAATTGCAGTTAGGCAACACCCACCCTTAATCCAATAATCCTATGACTATATATATCCCCATTTATGACAATTTGTAAGCCAATCACTTTGTTCCTTTATAAATCATAATTTAAACATTAAGAAAATGATACAAAGAGATAAAAATAAATGAAGATGGATTTTTTCCAAAGGTTCAAAAATACACAGAAAGGCAAAATGGGAAGACATACATAAGAATTAGAAACTGAGGGTGTCATAGAAAAAAAAACAAAAAGTTAAAATGGCAGAATTAAGGTCTACATTATTAATAATGGTATTGTAAGTAATGAGTTAAATGCCCCAAGTAAAATACTTTCACAGAGATTGTTAGCATAAACTAAGACAATACAAATGTATTTCCATTGGAAATACATTTGAAATACAATGAAATAGTTAGGCTGAAAGAAAAATAGTGGAGAAAGATATAATGTGAGCATATTAATTTTTAGAACCAAAGTAGCTATATTAATGTTAGATGAAGGAGACTTCAAAGACAATTGCCAGAGTCTAAGAGGGGCAGTGGTGTTGTTACTTGTTAGCAAGTCAGATACAATTCCTGATGACAACATTATAGATAACAGGACAAATCTCTGCCATGTTATATGCCATCTTCGTGATCATGTTTGAATTCAATAAGTAAGGGACACTGCAAAATAATTTAAGATCAATCCATCAAAGCATAAGATATTAGGAAAGTATGTACTAAGAAACAGAGACTTCAAATACATAAAGCAAAAAGATAAGCTGAATGGTGAAACAGACCATTTACAAGTATGACTGAGCATTTTACCACTACCTCTGCTCAGGAACTGATAGCACTACTACAAGAACAGCTCAAAAGAGGCAGGGGAAATGATGTCAAGGCTGAAAATATATGGGTCATAAAACAATCTTCCAAAAAGCATGAGAACTGAAATTACTCAGAGTATATTCTCTGACCACTGTCAAACACCATGAGAAATCAACAACAGAAATAAAACTGGAAAATAGCTAAATAACCACTGTAGTTCTAAATAACCCATGGAACAAAGAGGATGTCTTGAAAGAAATAAAATTATGTAGAAATGAACCAAGTGAAAATGCAGTACAGTGAGCTCTGTGAGACAGAGATGCAGTAGTTTGGAATGGACAATGTATGGTACTAGATGAGTACATTAGAAAAGAAAAGGGACTCAGATGAAAGTTCTAAATCCTTACATCAAGAAGCTAGAAAAAGAAGAGTAAAACGTGAGGATTAAGGAAATGAATAAATATGTGAGCAGAAATTTAAAATGTAGAGATTATGAAACCCATATAACAGGCGATAAAAGACAAAGATGAAAAGCCACACATTATTAATATAAGAAGTAAAGCTAAGTATTATACTGGAATCTTCAGCCATTAAAAAAGGAACTATGGGTAAAACATTTAACTGAAACTATGAGCAACTTTACACATATGATTTGACAACTTTAAGGAAATGAAATAGTGATTTTAATCTATAAATTACCCAAATGAAATATATAATCCGAAATGTCCTACAACCACTGGAGATAACTAAATTCATTATTTACCAGCTTCAGAAAAAGAAATATCCAGACTTAGCTGACTTCACTAACAAGTTACTGATAGATTCAACAACTTGGGAATTATGCTGTGTGAAGAACCAAAAACGTTATGTTCTTGAAGTAAAGTTAGGGAATGGAAGACCAAAGAAGTGGTTCTATGGAGGACGAGAGATGGTGGAGTATGGTGAACGAAAAGATGAAGGTGGCTCTCTACTCAGCCTTTCTCAACCTATGGGTTGCGATCCCTTTGGGGGTCGAACGACCCTTTCACAGAGGCCGCTCGATTTATAGCCATAGCAAAATGACACTTATGAAGTAGCAGCAAAAATAATTTTATGGCTGGGGGGGTCACCACAACATGAGGAACTGTACGAAAGGGTCACGGCATTAGGACGTTTGAGAATCACTGCAGAGGAACCACATGAGACGACTGGTGGAGGTGGAACTGCTCTAAATCGTGACTCAAACCTCAGGAATGTGGAAGGATTGAATCAATGTCAGTTTCTTGATTGTGATACTGTCCTGAGGTTAAGCATGATTCTCCACTGTGGGAAAGGGGCACAGAATACATGGGATCCCATATGAATCTAAAATTATCTCAGCAATCTAATTTTGTTCTCTTTCAGTCTATACACATTGATGCCACATTATATACCGAAAGTGATGCTCACGTGAGTTTAAGTTTTTCAAAATTGTTATGTTTTCTAGCTTTAAATGTTCTAAAAGTGAAATTTTTACAGTTTAACAGATATAGATGCTGTCTTTAAATCTAACTTCAGAGTACTTCTAGAATGGCTCATTAATTTTTTAGATAATTATTGATGGGGATTTGGGGACCAAAAACTTTATTGTGATAGCCCAATATAAAAATAAAAAAAGGGGTCTGATCCCCTGTGGCATAAGTGGTTGACTGCGGGACAGCGGCCCGCGGGCTTGGCGTTTCAAATCCAGCGGCGGCTCTCAGGAGCAGCACTGGGTAGCTCCCACGACCAGTGATGCCAAAAACAAACAAACAAACAAAAAATATATTAAAAGGTTTAATTCATCAATGTCTAACAGTGACATTTTATGATTTTGTAACAGAATTAGATAATGATGCAAATTATATGCAAGAATTGGATAACTTACTCAATTTCAAAGAAGCCAATATATCACTTACTTTCAATGTTGTAACATATTACCATCTCAAATTTACAACAAGTTGATTAAATGCTTCCATGATCTACATTTTTCATGATTGTCTATATTTGTCAGAGAGAAATCTGACTGCACTTTTTGTGTTTTAAGAAAACCAAAAACCCCACAAAAAAAAAAAAAAGCACAAACAGTCCCTAAATACATCAGAACTCAAAATTAATTGTAAATATTGCTCATTAATGTGAGGGGACTTCAAATTTTATGGAAAACTGGATTTAAAAAATACTGGCATGTATGATTTCTGTCATGTCATTAATCCTTTTTCTCTGGATTGAACACTAAACCAAGAAACAAATCCTCACATTTCTTGCTCTTTGGAAAACAAAACAAACTCTACTCTCTAAGTGGTGAGAATAGTTATTCAATTGTTCCTCAATTAGAACCTCTCTGAATTATATGAATATAACTGACTTCCTCCTAAGCATTGGAAAATAGGTTTAGCCAGAAACAGAAAATTGTACTGATTAAAGATATGTCTTCAAGATATGGCTTCCTCCTCTGGATTCAGCATCAGATGTATATTCCATTTTCTACCCACATTCTTCATTGTGAAATAACTCTTTGCACGAGGGTTACCCTTCAAGTCTTGAGCTGTAGAAAGTATCTGAGGTAGAAATGTGCATTTTATGTGACTGAGTAGCTGTGCTAGTGTCCCTATGTGGTTGCGGATCACAGTTTCACTATTACTGCTCCTTTAAGGGATGTGGTACATTGCCAATGCTTGTCACATGGGTGTGTTCTTTCCTTTATTCACCCACTTAGTAAGAATTTAGCATTAAGTGTCTGCAGGCTTCCAGGCAAGTCAAACAGTCCATAACCAACCACCTCCCCCCACCAATACACACAAAAAAAGGATCATTTCCTTTAAAATTCAGGTATTTATTAAACTAACTACTGTGAGATATGTATTTTCTGGGATCTTGAGAGCTTCCTTTATGACCTGTCCAATCAGAGTGGACAGTACTCCTACTTTGATTTAGCTAACGAATTTTTGAAGTCAGTTCTGGTGCTACAACTTTGAATCTTAAGGAACAGCCTGATTAATAGCCACCAATATTTGGAGTGTTAACAATATAAACGAATTATAAAAATTCTTATATGTAATGTCAAGCTTCTGAGAGTCTTGGGTCAATATGATCTTGCTGTTTCACATGATCAGTGAAAAAAATGACCTATTAGGGGCTGAGCCCCGGTGGCATAGTGGTTGTGCGCGGGACTGCGGCCCACTGGGACGGAGGTTCAATTCCAGTAGTGGGGCTGGGCCTCCTACTCCCACCACCGGAGAGCAGTGATGCCCCCCCAAAAAACCAAAACAAAACAAAAATGACCTATTAGTTCTAGGCTTTCAAGTTTAATTTTTTCCCTGTACAATAGCGCCATGGTCCTAGATTGTGTTTCATTTGTTTTGCTTGGATTTCTAATGCAACAAGAGAAAAACAAACCAATAAAAACCAAGCTGCTTCCTGTGTAAAATGTATTAGAGGTATATTTGCATGTGTAAAAGGTATGGATTAGCTTTAAACATTCAAAATGATGTCCACATGGGACTGAATAATCTGAAAATAATTTAAGGTTCTCCAACTTATTCTTTATGATTTGATTTTCAGCCTAATTGCAAAGTAACAGCAATGAAGTGTTTTCTGCTGGAGTTAAGCGTGATTTCCCATGAATCCAGGAATATGGAGATCGACGAAACTGTAGAAAATCTTATCATTCTAGCAAACAGCAGTTTATCTTCTAATAGGGTGAGTTATTTAACAGTTTATGGAGATATGAAAGATGCTTTTTTTTTAGTTTGATTGGGAGAATCATTAACTGACTACCCTGAATAAGCATTTTTTCAAAAGATGTATTACTGGCATGCAACCTTAAATGACTTTCTTATCCAGCAGATATTTGTTGCTCAGTGGCCTCAAAATGTCTGTAATCATGTGGAATGGATAAGCATGCATATAATTACATAATTAAGTATCAAGCATAATTTAAGCAACTGAAACTCACACTTATTGGGTTGTTAAGATGTGCCAGATATGATTCTTCAGGTTTGAAATGAACCATTCATTTAATCTTCACAATCACCCTGTGAGGTTGTCGTCCTGTGTCTATTGGAGAGTTAAAGAAATGAAGGTATGGAGAGCATGGATAACCGAGAATCCTTGTCAAGCTGTCACACTCCAGAATCTCTGCCCATGTCTAACACATACATTTCATACAAGGGTGAAAAGAACTATAGTGATTACTTGAGTGCTCATGTGCTAACAAACACAAGCAGGGGAGAGTTCCGGGAAAGTTCATGCTAAAGTCTCCAGTCATCGGGTAGGGGAACCAGTGTACAAAGGCTTCTAGTTTTCATGGCTGAGTAAACCAAAGATGGGTTTAGAGGGTTGCGATGCTACTTTAAACTGACTTCACTGGTATGACGGCATTTGCCAGAGATAGGAGGAAGTGAGTTTGAATATACCTGTGGAAGTATGTTCAGACAGGGGTAACTGGGCACTTAGAATTTTCTCTTAAAATGTTAACTGCTGAAGGTTTGTTTAAATGTCAACCTCTCAGTTATTTCAATTCCATCCTTACTGCAACCACTACATGGCTGTAGGTCTTGACTCTTTCATGGCATGCCATACCATATTTGTATTATTTACAATCTTATTTTTTTCCCCTTCTGGAATAGCAACTTTAAGAAGGCTGGTACTTTTGTAAACCTTCCCACCCACCCAACAGCATTGTATCCCAGTTCTTGGACAGTGCCTAGCATGTACTAGACCCTAGATAAATTTATGAAGCAAATATATTATTGTTCAAAATACTTCCCATGATATATCTCTGCCTTATCAATGGAAAAACTTAGCAACCCAATAAATAACTCATGGTAATCAAATAGAACTTTGAACTCACTGCCATCAGGTCAACAACAACTCATAAGGAGCCTATAGGACAGGATAGAACTGCCCTTTGGGTTTTTAAGACTGTAACTCTTACCAAGAGTCGAAAGTCTCAACTTTCGCCTGAGGAGGGACAGATGGCTTCAAACCATTGACCTTGCAGTTAGTAGCCCAATTTGTAACCACTGTGCCCCGGTGTACCTTTTCTGTCACCCTCTTCAAGACATATGTGGCAGAACAAGTAGTAGGTTTACATAGAGACCTATATATGAAGAATTTCTGTTGATTAGAGAAGGAGGTGAGTCATTGAATATTTCTATCTTCCTATATGAAATGATTCTACTGAGCATTAGACAGAACAGCATTATATGGCTATATAAACATTGGTAAATTGGAATCCCACATGTTCATTGTAAAATATGAATTCTGACTTTTGCTGGAGCAGTTTTTATGGCAGAATATTCCTAAGAAGGTGTATGTATGCCTGGTGACATAGGAGCTATGTACTGCTCAGCTCACCACAGGGGCAGTTCAAAACCACAAGCTGCTCTGCAGGAGAAATGCAAAACTTTCAGTCTTGGAAACCTAAAGGGGAAGTTCTGCCATCTCCTACAGCAGGGGGTCTCAATCTTCCTAAGGCCACGACCCATTAATACCGTTCCTCCCTCATGGTGCTGAGCCCCACAACAACCAGATTATTGTCATTGCTACTTCATAACTAATTTTGCTACTGTTATGAATTGGATAACACCAGCAAAACAATCGTTCAACCCCCAAATAGGTTACCACCCACAGGTTGAGAACAGCTTTCTTACAGGGTCACCGTGAGTTGGTATCAACTCGATGACAATGACTAAAGAAGGTACATATTTGATTGGAATATTCTAGTTGGAATATTCCCATGATATAGCTCTATCAGTGAAAAGATTTAACCACACAATAAATAACTCATGTCAACCAAATTCTAGTGGGAATATTCTCAGATTATCCATGAGATTTTTAAATTACAACAATTTACTAATTAAGTTTACTCAATAATGACTGCGCAATTGCAAAAAAAATTTTCTTGACTTCTTAGAAGAGGTACGAGAATAATAGTAAAAAATTATAAAAACCCATAATACATATTAATGTGATATATTGAGTACTATGATTAAGTTCTAAATGGGGGACTCCAAGAAAGCACAGAAAGGCATTTTGCCTGGAATCTCACGTTTTCTGATAAACCTTCTTAACAGAGACAACACCTAATGATTCTTAGGTATATTTGTATTAGTTAAAACAGGAAGGGTGTGGCACACTCAGAAAAATGCCAAGTCAAAGAAGTATGTATTTGTATGGTGTGTGGTTTCAAGGAAAAGCAGGACCACAGAGTTCCTAGGGTACTATGTCCAAGGCTGGGAGGAATGGTGGAAGAGATGGGGAACATTTCTTGCAGTTCTTGGATGGTCTATGCGTCATGCCGAGAGGCATGGGCTTATTCTAGGGAGAGATGATGAGAAACCATCAAGGGTTTTAGATACTAATTTTGTGATATGGTAAACATGGCTTATTCACTGATGGAATAAAAAAGCCCTTATCAAATCTCTCACTTCTCTTTTTCCATTGTTTTCTTTTTAAAATTCATTTTATTGAGGTCTCTTGCAACTCTTATCACAATCCATACATCCATACATTGTGTCAAGCACACATTACATCTGTTGCCCTCATCATTCCCAAAACATTTGCTTTCCACTTGAGTCCCTGGTATTAGTTTCTCATTTTCCGCCTTCCTTCCTGTCCCGCTCTTGCTCAAAGAACCTTTGATAATATATAAGTTATTATTATATTGTCATACCTTATACTGTCCGACATCTCCCTTCACCCATTCTATTGTCTGTCCCCCAGGTCCATTGTTTTCTAAGATGGTGCTAATTTGCTGGTTTCTATTTCTCCAGATCTCATTGTATGACAGAGATGATATGATATTCTCAGGAAAGAGGTAAAGGGGAAGAATTCGTCTAAACCTTTCTTTTTATTTGACAGAATACAACTGAATCTGGATGCAAAGAATGTGAGGAACTGGAGGAAAAGAATATTAAGGAATTTTTACGGAGCTTTTCACATATTGTACAAATGTTCATCAACCATCCTTCTTGATTGCAAATGATGATCTTGAGCATTTCTGTTATTAACAAACATCTTTGTGCTGTTTGGGGACAACAAAACACTGTATTTCAAATGTGCTGCCAGAGCATTTTTCTAACAAGAGGATGAAAAGGATCTTGGACAGAGAAATGTCATCGAAAAGCACAATAAAAAACCAGTTGCCAGTTGCCGTTAGCTGATAAGGCAAGCTGACCTTGTATGTCTCAGAATGAAGCTTGCTTGGTAAGAGTTTTCAGTAGCTGATCTTTTGCAAGTAGATCTTCAGGCCTTTCTTTGGAGGAAACTCTGCATGAACTCTGACCTTGTGGTTGGCCGCCAAGCACATTAACCTTTACCTACTGACTATGAGCTGCCATTTATTGTGTTTTGTTTTTTAATTTTTAATTTATTACTGAACATGTACATATTTCAGTGTAACATAAAATGTTAAATAAAATGAGGTAAATATTTTAACATCTGTAATTGCACTGATACTTTGCCATTCACAAGAAGTAAGAGACGTGTTCAGGAGAGAGAATCAAAATATTTGACAATTATTTAGCCAGAGCTGCTTATCAGTGGTGAGAGAGAGAGATGTGACAGCCTCCTTCCAGAAGTACAACCTTGGAATGCCTATGGGACAGTTCTGTTCTGTGCCGCAGGGCCTCCATGGTTCAGAATCAACTCAGCCAAGATGCATTTGGTTTAATTATCAGTGATAGACATAAAGAACTTTGTGAGTACCATCCTACTAGTGTGAAATCACTAACTACTTGCCTTCATTTACCCTTTAATTGTCTGTACCCCCAGAGGAAGTTTTCAATATCCATGATAGCTAAAGCATCCATTATGAAGAAGTATCAAAATTGTAAGTGCCTGATACAAAATGTATATTAATAAATTGGGGTGGCAAAAGCAATCATCAACATTCACAGATAAACACAATTGTGTGCAGAAAACGAATACTGATATATGTATGCTTTCCTAAGTATAGATATTTTACTTTTGCATTGCTTTTGCCATGTGTGGATCATAAAGAAACTGTTAATTTGTTGAAGTCACAAATTAATCTGGTAGAGAATAATTGTTTATAATGCTTTGTCTTGATTGACTGTCTCAAACTAGTGAGTGCTCTTGTAAAACTATGAGATAAATGAACTACTCTTATCCCATTCTGACTTTAAGTCCTTTAACTCCATTTATGCTGAAGGAAATATTAGAGCCTTGAATTTTTAATAACTCAGTCTATCTCAAAATTGATAATTTTTCATAATATATCTTTTTTTCTGATAATAAACATTTTGACTCTGATATAAACTACTTATGAATGCAACTTCGGAGTGAATTTTAAGGAGAACCCTGTGGGGAATGATGGAAAGTGGTATCAACAGAACTGAAAGGGATTTCCCAGAACTGAAAAGAAAAGAGAGTGTGAGTTCTGATGATGCGCATGGAAGAAATCCTGCCCTCCTACCTAACCTGAAAGAGCATATCTGAGAAAGGGCTCAAGTCCTGAGAGGGCACAGAGGTGCACACACGCACATGGGAGAGATCCCACCATCTGACCTGAAAAAAAGCGGCTGCCCTCAGTCTGCGCTGTCCCCACTTGGGGTAGAAGTGAGGGAGTTCCTTGAGGATATTGACTGTTCTTAGTGGCTGAGTGCAGGTGAGTATGTGATGTAATGTTGGTGGTGAATAGTGTTCTTGCTCAGGTTGACTTTCACCTGTGCAATGGTGCCCTTGATGGGTGAATGTACAGCTTTCAATTGTCCCCCATAGGTATCTAATGTGTGTCTGATTTCTTTCCAACCTCTTTACTATGACATGACCACAATTTTCATTTAGTATAGACACATTTGGTGAAGAAAATCCCCTCTGTCCTTAATCTTCCTACCTTTCAGTAAGATCTGACCTATTTCCCACCTAATCCGCCCAAAGTTCCATACGTATGAAAAATCAGATACTTGTCTTAGAAATCTGGAAAAATTCATTTATCCACCTGGTAGATAGTTCTTAGAAGCAGGTGCCAATTTCAATTCAACCCATTTGGGTTCCTACTCACCTCATGTCTCATCTCTTCTCACAAACCACGGTGCTCTGAGAGCTCTCCGTAGGATGTGTCTTTACTCTCATGAGTTGGGATTGCCTACCCTTCAGTCTCCATGACCGTCTTCCCACTAGGCTCTATGTTTGCATCAGACTTGGCTGCCTGCTCAAAGGAACAAAGGCAATTATGATGTTCACGTGGAGAGATTTAAAACTTTTAATTAAATTCCACTTTGCCAATGATGTAAAGGCAGATCAAAACCAGATATTGAAGAAGCTTTCATTATAGACCAATCAAGGTGTCTCCTCATTTCCTTTTTCTCAGGTCACTTTGAAAAAATGTCCCATCCCTCTGTTCTTGACTTCCTCTAGGAAACATTTTTTGCAGGTCTGCATTATTTGTTCCCTAATGGATTCTTAAACTTTCCATCAGGACTCAAGATGTGACGTTGGGCATTTCAAGTCCTCGAAAGCATTCAGAAAGAATAGGGGAAAGTGGTGTATAAACATGGCAACATTGGCAGTTTCCATGATTACAGGCCTCTATAACAATCTGAATGGCAGGACTTTGGATTTTCTGAAGGAAAACCCTGTTTCAGACAAATGAGTGTTTGTGTGTGTGAATGTATATATATGTATGTATATGTATATATGTATGTATGTGTGTGTGTGTATATTTATTCCAAGGGTAAACTTTAATGAGGAAGACAGACACAGTAACAGCTAAAGTGTAAACATCTATGGGTTTACTATCTTGAGCAACATCTTATCAAATCAAGTCTTTTCTTTTCCATAACTGGTATCTCTCTTTTCTTGTCAGCCTTCCCAAGATCAGCTGAGTCACTATTAAAACATAAATCACTAGCAGTGTTGCCATCTGGCAGATGCTCTCAATTCTGTTTCACCCTAAGCCACCTCATTGAGAGACAGTGGAGTAGGAACAGTGACCAACTGAGAATGCTCCTGGTATTTCTCTTTCCAGTTTCCTCTGCAGTCTGCCATGCAGAGCCTCCATGCAAACATTACTTTTACACATAATGCCCCCTCCACACTCACATATCTCAATATTCTAGTCCAAGTACACTTAAATATTTCCTCAAAATAGTTTAGGACAAACCTATGTCCTACATGACTTTAAGTGAGTTAAAGTTAAAGTTTCCTTATCTCAGGAAAATCTTGGGCAGCATATTACAAAGGTTTGGGGTTATTGGAGCTTGAAAATTTCCATTGCAATGGACAAATATTTTTGTATTGTCTGCTTGCCTTCTTTTGCTGTGCTTTCCTTTTTAAAATAAAAAAATGTCCTCATTTAAACTGGATTTCCAAACCAAGATTAAGTTCCTTTCCAAAGATGAGTAGGGAGGGAGGAAAGAAAATGGTAAATATATGTTTAGTTAACTTAAGAACCAATGATCATGTAAAACAACCTGAATGTACTTTTTAATGCTTATCTCTCCTAGTTAAGCTTTTGCTTGTACTTCAGAATCTCCCCTTCATCTTTCTTTCTTGACTAACCACTCTAAAGTCATTTGTTAAAAGACATAGTATTTTTATCTCATCTACTTTCTTAAGTGTTGAAAGTATTGGTGAGACATTTTATATAATAAAAGAAAAACACATCCATATGCTTAGAACTTTAAGGTAAGCCACATAAATATCAAGGTTACAGTGCAAAGCCATGTTGATGAATTATATCTTTAACTTAAATTTTAAAATATTTGCACACATATGCAATATTTATATACTGGGTGAGTAATGTATGGGTATATTTATCTGTCCACTCTGTTTGGTAATAAACAAATATGACTAGAAGGAAAAAGACCTGGAATTACAAATATAACCAATACAGAATTTGTGAACCCAGAGAATTTAAAAAGAAATCACAAATCTAGTTTTATATTCTCTCATTCCTCCGTTTAAAGACAAAATCAATAGAATTATGTGTTTGTGCTCCTGTTTTTATGAGGGGGTGGCATTTTTGATGTATTACTCTTTGTAGTCATCAATTTTAGTAACTTTTAAGTTTAAATTGACATCCACAATTTGAATAGAAATAATACGATGGTTTCTTCCTCATCAAATATTCAGGAATGCAGGTTTCATTTGATCTGTTATAGATGGTACATAGAAATAAATAGAAATAAATAAGCTCATTGACATTGAGTTGATTCTGACTCATAGCAACGCTGTCTGTATGTTGATATAAGCGTAATACAGGTTTAGATTAAGCTCTGCCCAGACATATGTGAGTCATGGTTAATATATGCATGTTAGTCTAATGTCATCTAGTCAACTCTATGTCCTACTGATGCTATACAGTGTTTCTAAGGCTATAAACCTTTCTGAAAATAGCTAATCTCATAGTTTTCCCTCAGAGCATCTGGTGAGTTTGAGCCACTGACCTTGTGGGTGGCCATTCAGTAGCTAGTCCCCAGTGCCACCATGGTTCCTGGTGTTATGTGAAAATAATTTCTTAGGAAAAATCCCATTCCTGTACATATTTGTCTCAGGGATTCTGAATTTACCCAATGACTTCATTGCATTCGAGGGATTTATTATGCAAGGTAAGCTTCAGTCTCATGCAGAGTCCCTTAACTTTAAGTGTAGCTGATGCCACATAAATGAAAAATTCATGAATCATTAATAATGAAGTCTTGATTTTGTTCCCTATTTTGCTTCTTCTGTCTTGGATTGCAACATAAGTTAAGTGCTAAAGGAATTGGATTGCGAATTGTTCATTGCCCCAATTTGAAGTTGTCTTCTTAGTTTTTACAAACTATGCCTACTCTCATAATTTTGTCATCAGAGAAACCCATGGGACTCATGTATGCTTGCTTTCATCATCATCATCATCATCATTTTTTTCTATTTCCTTTAAACTGAATATGTTGGCACCTCCTATAAGGTGCCATGACAACTGTGAATAGAAACGCTACAGTCTTAACCCTCAATGATTTGCATTCCTACAGCCCCTCAAGTGCTTGTTCTATTATTTTAAGTTTTATGAAGGAGAAGTATAAAGCATCATAAATGTCTGTACATGGGATGAGTATAATTCTATGTGTGTCAGGGAAGTGATCTTTGAAGAAATGATAGTTGAGCTCTGCCCTGACTTATTATGAGGAAGTACTTGGGAAGAAATGAAAGACCAAAATGAGAAACAACTTAGCAAAATTTCAGGTCAGCAGCATGGCGAATTTAATGAGCAGAAGGAGAGCCAGTGTGGGACAAAGGATTGAAAGAGAAAGTAAGTAAGATAGACATCAACTGGGCTTATAAGCTCTGACAGGGTTTTTATTTTGCTTCCTAAAAGGAATGAGGGTCTTATACAGACATGCACAAAAATACAGAAGGCTGTGTTTCAGCTGCTGAAAGAAGTATTTAAAGTCACAATCTCCATCTTACTAACCCTCAAATTAATACAATCGCCTTCTCTGAATCAGAATCAAGTCAATGGCAGTTTTTCTTCTCTCTTTTTTTTTTCAAAAATTTTATTGGGATCTCTTACAGCTCTTAGAACATTCAAGATGCAATTTGTATCAAGCATATTTGTACACATGTTGCCATATTCATGTCCAGATATTTTCTACTTGAGCCCCTGGTATAAGCTCCTCTTTCCCCCTCCTCTCTTTTTTTAAATGAACCATTTTATTGGAGGCTCATACAACTGCCATCATGATGCATACATACATCAATTGTATGCAGGTCACATTTGCTCACTTGTTGCCATCCTCACTCTCAAAACATCCTCCCTCCATTTAGGCCCCCCAGTACCAGCTCCCCTATGAACACTTAATAATCTAAAAGTTGTTATTACTTTTTCATATCATACACTGTCCAATGTGCCCCATCACTCACTTCCTTGCTGCCCATGCCCCAGGGAGGAGGTTATATGTAGATTCCTGAAATTGGTTCCCCCTTTCTGTTCCACCATCCCTCCACCATTCCAGCATCACCACTCCCACCACTGTTACTGAGGGAACATTTATCCTAAATTGCCCATGATTCTGACTCCATTGTACATCCCCAACATAGATGGATTTGTCTGGTAAGCGTGGAAATAGCATCATTTTACATAGATGTTACCATTATGATCAACTAATGCATTCTTTGCAATATGGCAAAAGTCAAATCAGCCGTGCAATTACTTCTTTGTTGTCAAAAAGGACAAGAATGTTCATAGTGTATGTCATCTATCTGTCATCTATCTGAAGATATAAGCGTTAGAGGGTTAAAGGTTATAGGGCTGAAGTTATAGGGGTCAAAGGATCACATGTGCTCTGTGGACAAAACCTTAAACACAAGGAAGTTTTTATGTTTTTTAAAAATAGTTTTATAGGTGCTGAGCCCCTGTGGTGTAGTGGTTGTGCACGGGACTGCGGCCCACTGGGATGGAGGTTCAATTCCAGCTCACAGAGCAAAGGCTGGGCCTCCTACTCCCATCACCAGAGGGCAGTGATGCCTAAAAAAAATAGTTTTATAGGCCTATACTTGATTTATCACACAATTTAATCATTATATAATATTAAGAGGAATTTTGTGGTCATCACCACAATCAATTTCAAAGTTTTCTTCTCACTCCATGGTTCTTAGCTTCTCATCTCCCCATTTCCTTCCCAGCCATATTTCCAAGTAATTATCAATCCAGCCCCTATCTCTATAGAGTTGCCAATCTTGAATTCCACATGGAGGAAATCATACAAAACACAAACAGAAAGGAAAAAGCAAGACAATATTAACAATAACTAGACAAAATGTAGTAAAACCTCTATCAAAAAAAGGGGCATGGGTTGTTTGCTTTAAATGATAACCATTTGAATTCTGAGAAGCCAATCATTTTCATTAAAAATAAAATTAGAGCAAAGAAAGAAATGCTAATGCTGCACTGGCTGACTGAGGGCAGAATGACAATAGAGAAAATGGAATTAGGCAAGGTGGTGCGGGGTAGGAGCCTTGAAGGGATGGTCGCCCTCCACACAATCTGAATGGCCCCTTTAGGTTTTCAAAACTGTAACCTTTCAGATGCAGGTCTGCAGGCCAGATTCTCAAGGCACCTTTGTTTGGGTTCAACCTGCTAAACTATCTGCTAATCATTAAGCACTTAATTGTTTACACTAACCCAGGCCATCATTTAAATGGAAAGGGCAAAAACTTATGTTTAAGGAGAAGAAAACAAAGAAGCAACAGTGACATATGACTGACAACGGAGTCTAAGATAAGAGTAGAATATCAGTGCCCTGATGAAATACCATTTGTCCAAGGTTTTCAAAGATCATGGCCATAGGCCAAGTTCTGTTTTCTGAATGAATTTCATCCTGTAAAAACTCCCAATATATCTAAATGGCTTGAATGACACAATAGGCTGATGGCAATAAGAGCAATAATCCTCTTACCCCTTTATGGTTCTTTAACAAAGTACTTTTATGTACATTATTTTATCAATAGTTTTTTTCTCTCTAAACCACAAAAGAAAGGATATGCAGAACCTCTAACACACTTATTGCTACTGATGTGGAAAGAAAAAGGAGGATGATCAAAGGAACCACCTGAATTTTTTATCCATGCTTAGCTGTGCATTTTTCTATGCTCTATTGCATTTTATATTTTCTTTCAAATAAGCATGAACATAATACTTGGGGTGGAAAATTATTTGTTGTTCAAAAGATCAAAATACTGTTTAAGCATGTATTTTTATTCCACATTTTGAATTTTTTCACACAATTCTATTCCAGTGTTTTGTTTGCTTTGCCCAGATGGCATATATGCCATTAAGTTTACCCAGCCTGAATTAATTATCTTTTTATAGTAAAAGAAAAGTCTTTCCTCTCGACAAGATATTTGTGCTGTATTTATGAATAAGTAGAGGCAGCTGTGATACACAGGATTATTAATAGCATGGTTGCAAACATCTCATCTGAAAAGAAACCCACTCTTAGTGATGTGATATAAGCTCCTGGTGTCCCAGAGCTGATTGAAAAGGGAACGCCACAGACCTGCTATCCCACTGCAGCATAGTGAAAATGTGCCACATTCAAGAAGACTCTCAAACACAAGGCATCGTGCCTTTTACACAATTATGGCCTTTGTTGGTCATTTTACCTTTTAGTGTTTCACAGGTTCAGAGACTGCATAGTAGCTAAACAGCTGTACGCAACCCAATTGTCACCCTGATGCTGTTTCCTCATAGTGGCTTGAATGACTTCAATAGATGGAATGACCATTATGAAAAGAATTTTCCCATTTTAAGAAGAGTAAGTCCACAAAGCACAGGAACCTCTTTCCATTCACATAGGGATTGTCTGAACTCTGAAAACTCTTTTCACTGTGATGAGAAGGTAAAGCTCTTTTCACTGTAATGACTCTCTATACTCTGTGGCATCTACAGGGACACCAGACTATGACTACCTGCTTAAAGGAATTTGGTTTCCCAAGAAGCCACAATGTTCCTCAGCAGAGCCCATTAGTTTCCGAGGATTCAGTTAGTTGATTAGTTCTCTTAATTTTTGTCCCGTCCCTCGGGACTCAGTTATTCGTGGGGGCGAGGAGGATCCAGCCTGAAAGAGAAACGGGCGGAAAAAAGGAGCGAGACCAAGCAGAATCTTGTCAAGGTCTGATTATTTATTTTTCTGTAAGTCTCTTTTAAAGCAGAGGGCAAATAAGGAAGGAACAGTGAGGGAGGGGTTAGCAAAGGTAACTTTGACGCAGTTCATCTTGCAGTTGGGTCATCTGATGCTGGAACAATTGGTGGTGAGTCAATTCTCTGACGGTCAGCTAATCTTAGGCAGACATCCGTGCTTGAGCAAAGGTCAAGCTCTCATGCCTAGGGGGCAGGGTAATGGCTACGGCTCCCAACAAATTTTATTTCTAACAGCAAATATTAAATATGTTTGAAGAATGATTATTTACAAACAGTGATTTATCAAGGACTGGGCAGAGATTCCATCTGCTACTAGTGCATGTTTAAACAGAGACCATTGTCTGCTTGGGCTGGATTCAAAAGAAGGTTGTTAAAAAAGGAGTTATTGGGCTGAGCCCCAGTGGCATAGTGGCTATGCGCGGAACTGCGGCCCACTGGGTTGGAGGTTCAAATCCAGCAACAAAGGCTGGGCCTCCTACTCCCACCACCAGAGGGCAGTGATGCCCCAAAAAAAAACAAAACAAAAAAAAGAGCTATCATTGCTTGGATCTTGACTGAAAGCAAAGAATATCAGAAAGAAGTGTTAATTGTGCTTTATTGATTATCGCAGACATTTAACTTTTGGCTCATAACAAACTATAAATCCCTGTGAGAACAATGAGGATTTCAGAAACACTCATTGTGCTCATGTGAAACCTGTGCGTGGATCAAGAGACAGTTGGGAGAACAGAGAGAGGGGATACTGCATGTGAAATAAAGGTTGTATCCTCTCACAATATTTATGCTAAGCAAACGGGAAAACAATTACATGAAGAAGAATGTGGCATCAGGCTTGGGGGAAGGCATTGTTAACAACCTTTGATATGCAGATAACACAACTTTGCTTGCTGAAAATGAGGAGGACTCTATGCATTTGCAGATGAAAGTCCAAGATTGCAGCCTTCAGTATGGATTACAGCTCAAGGTAAAGAAGACTAAAATCCTCACAACTGGACAAACATGTGATAACATAATAAATGTAGAAAAGATATAAATTGTCAAGGATTTCTTTCTTGCTCAGATCCACGACCAACATTCATGGAGTAATAGGAAATAAAATGATGTATTCCATCGGATAAATCTGCTGCACAAGACCGCTTTTAAAGTGTTGAAAAGCAAGGGTACAACGTTGAGGGTGAAGGTGTACCTGACCCAAACCATGGTATTTTCAATGACCTCAGATGTCTGTGAATATTTGACACTGAGTAAAGAAGAAAGAAGGGAAATCAGTGCATCTGCACTATAGAGCTAGTAAAGAGCATTCAAAGTACCATGAACTGATAAAAAACACACACATCTTTGTTGGAAGGCATGCATTCCTAAGGTTCCTTTGAGGCATTGATGGTGGGATTTCATCTTACAGACTTGGGACATCTTAATCAGGAGAACCTACTCTCTGAAGAAGAATAGTATGCTTAGTAGAATACATAAGACAATTAAAGAAGAAAGCACACAGGAGATGCATTGACACAGTGGCTGCAATGGAATCCAACCTAAAGCAATTGTAAGGATGTGCAGGACAGGGTCTAGTTTTCTTCTGTTGTAAGGAAGATTGCCATGAGTGGGAACTGCCTGGATCGCATCTACCTCTGTGCAGAGAAATTAAAAACTAAGTAAACTGATGAAAGTCTGTCTGCATTTACAAACACTACATGGCAACAGTTCTAAAAATTACTAATGATAAAATGGTCTTTCCAAAAAGATTAATTTGGTATAAGTTCTAAACTATTGTTTGGGATTCATTTTTGAAAATGTCTATAGCATAGTCCAGTTTGCTTATATGTATTGCTTGTGAAGTAAGATTTATTTTACCAATGAGGCCTCCATAGGAACATGTGGACAGAGTTTAATCAGGTTGAAGCTTGATTGAGGGTGACTGAGATAAATGCTTTTGGAGGCCAGCATCCCATCTCTCTTTCTTCCTGGTGAGTGGACCAGAGTGCTGCTGCTTGACCTAATTCTTTGCCTCCATTATGTACTGCACTACCTGTGTGCCAAGCCAACACATGAACCATGTGACTCCTTCAAGACCTGTTTCCACATGCTGTGGTGGATTGTGTCAATGTGGTACATTGCTAGAACTTGAGAACCCATCAGGCCTTGCTCTACTATGCTCCTGTGCTACAGATAATTGTTGTCCTACACTGCTCTCTGACTATACCTCTCATGCTTGAAGGCAGACACCCCGGTCTCCTTTCTTGACCTTGGACCAGCTAGCTGCCTGCATGAATCGAAAGCCCTTTTGTATATTAACTGTTACACAAAAATGAGTTGAACTGAGCCATCTGAACTACGGTATGGATGAATGTCTTTATAATCTTGCTTGCTGTATGTGTGTATATATTCATATATGTCTTCATAGATGTTCTGCTTCTGTTTCCCTATAGAACCCTGCCTAATACATGCATTCTTTAATACATGTTGTATTTTACGTGGAAGTTCTTCAGGAGAATTTAGTCACTTAGTGTGTCTGCAACTCTAATGAACTCAGTCAGTTCTAATGTGATTAGACTTATGCACACTAGCTTCTGTGCACAATTTGTGCTTTTCACTGTACTGACATTGTATATTTCTCGCACATAAGCAGATCAAAACAATCATCATACAGTAATTGTGTTGACAACATAATTCAATTTTACTTATCTAAACTGTGTGAGTCTGCTCATTTCTTCAGATTGTTATGTATGTTTTATACACACGCACAGAATGATGGATTCACATATGCATGGATACATAATGCAGCTGAAGCTCACTGCTCTGGTCGGTGGTGACTTATAAAATTCATCCAGAAGAAAGAGAAAAAAAGAAGGAAGGAATGAAGAGAAAGAAAGAAAGAAGAAAAGTAAATGGGGAGTAATTTTCTTGGACAACTCATTGTGTCTATATGTGTCAGCAGAGTCCTCATAGCCTATTTGTATGTGGTGCTAACCAACTAGGTCAGCATTTTGAAACCACCAGCTATGCCGGGGAGAAAAACGAGGCTTTCTATTTCAGCAAAGACTTAAGATTTTCTGCAACCCACAGAATCCATTCTTCCCCTTCCTATTGGATAGCTCTGATTTGGAACTGGCTGGACAACAGTGAGGATATCAAAACCAAATTCACTGCCATGAAGGCCATTCTAAGCATGGTAATCCTACAGAACTGGGTAGATTTCAGGACTGTAACTCTTTATGCAAACAAAAAGCCTCATTTTTTTTTTTTCTGATAGAGTGGCTGGTGCTTTCAAACTGCTTACCTGCTAGTTAGCAGCTCCACACCTGTGGCGGTCATATGCTGAGGTTATTTTCATGATTGGGATGGAGAGGTGGAGTCTAGCCTGCTAATCTGGAGATAGCCACTGAGTAGCCAATGAGGCCTGGGGGTGAGCATGGCTGTCTCCTGAGACTTCTAGGAACTCTAGCAATATTTCCCTCGTAGAGATGAGAAGCTATCTCCCCAGTTGTTGGGAGTTAATCTCAGAGACAACAAACTGGGGACAAGACAAGATGGCAGCATCTGAGGAGCTGAAGGAGCCAGAGGAGAAGCCACACAACCTTACTCTGATGGAACCAGACCTCTGAAGCTGGAGAAGCTATGTGGAGACCCCTGTCAGCACTGAGTTGCTTCTACCACCACTGGATCCTGTTGATGGACCCTGAGCCCTGGAAATGAGGAGCCATGAGGGAACCCCTGCCAGCAGTAGGACTCTGCACCCACTGGCCTGTGACTTCATGAGTCAGAAGGAGACATTATAGACTGGTATGGACATATGAGCTAATATTGGACCTAGGACTTTGTACTGCACTGGGCTGGGATGCTTTCTCAGTGTTTCATTCCTTTTGTATATAAACCATTCCCCTATTTCCATACATGTGTCTATGAATTTATTCCTCTAGTCTACCCGGACTAAAACAACACCTAACCACTATGCCAGATGTCAATGAGGTAAAGAAAACATATTCTGGCACTTTCCAGTAACATATATATGACTCGAGCAATATGTGTATAATGATATTACTGGTAAAGGGGAATTCAGTCTTTTCTTAGAAGATGATTTTTCACTTTCTGAATTCTTTTTAGTGATTTTGATTTATCCTTATTACTCTTTTCTCTAGAAAACCTTTTTAACCTAGACATCACAATAAGGGGTCTTTTACCTTTAGAAAGTATATATAAATATCAATATGGTTTTTTTTCCATTTCAGGAGAGAATTCATTGTCATCAGATTCTTAAATGTTCCATAAATCAAAAAGGAATTAGGATACCACAACCGACTTTTAAAATGATAGAATTTTTTTAATTAAGGATATGCTTTTACAACAGAGTAAATTAATGGCTAAAATAGTAAAATTTAAAATATACATATTTTTACATATAAGTTTTATAAAAAAAGTCTTAGTCCCACACGCTCTTTATTGAGCCAATGGATTGGACCAGTCTATATTCTATCTTGTAACACTTGCCTCCACATATTAAGTTGTACCTCTTGAGGATTTTGTTAAGATGCACTTTCTGGCTCAGTCCCTCCCAGAAAAGGTACAACTACTGATTCAGAGGTCATATTAGAACAAAAGGATGTAAACTCATAAATTCTTACATCAGAGCTTTTGTCTATGAGCTACTCTTGAAAGTCACAGCCATTACTAGATGAATACCCTCCAGAGCGCTCTGGCACTCGAAGAGGATTTTGTCATCGAAAGATGCTTCGCCACTCCGAACCTATTCTGTTGCTAAGATTGCAGCCTAGAAACAATTGTGCTGCAGAGATGCTGTGGCAGAGCAATGTTTCGTTCTGTTGTGCATAGGATGGCACCTCTCAGCAACCACCACCGCACTGCAGTAGTAATATTACCAACTAATCAGGTTGTTGTGAGTTAAATTGGATAATATCCAAAATCCCCCTATAATTCTTGGTACAGAATAGATACTAAGTCACTTTCTTCCATACCTTCTGTCCCCAAACCCTTTTTGGCTTGCTTTTATAATGGGGAGGTTGTTACTTAGGAGTCATAGATAAACAGAACTGAGAACAACTTCATGTTGAAAAAAGATACAGTACTAAGAATACCCAGATTCCTTTGGCGGAAATTATGATATTAAAAAATGCTTAGACTCAGCCAAAATAGGAGTGAAAGTAATTTCTATCCATCAAATTTCACCAATAAACTACTCAAACAAATTGACAATATATTGTTGTTTTAGCTTAGCTACTAGTTACTGGCATTAGGGAATTTTACATTTGACATTACCTTACCTAAGCTGCTTCTTACTTCAAAATCAGCACTAATCTGCACCAGTCATATTGAAAAAATGTCAACTACAGCAAATACTGTGATATTCCAAAATTACTATCTCTTCTTTCCATATTCTTTTCAAATTGTTTCATCTGCTAAATTTCTCCAATCTCATGACAATATAAATAGCACTGTTTATCTATCTATATAATACTGTTGCTGAAATTACTTATATTCATTATTAATCAATATTAATCATTAATTTGATGCATAATTTTGTTCTCATTTTTTCTCTAATTTTTCAATATGTGTAAGTCATGTTACATTATAAGTCTCAACAGGCACATGAAGCAGAAAGCTTAGAGGTTTTTTGGAATATGTCACTAGTCTTTCTTATTGTAGTTTAGTTCACTTATCAATAAGTTATTCCATATTCTCATCATTAGGCTACAAAGGTATTATAATTTTGGCATTATTTTTTAACAGCGTGATATCATGGTCATAATTACCATAGAATTTACATTCTAGAGGTAAAACAGACCCACTATAATTTTTGGCAAAATCTCTGAGACGATGGCAGTAAGCAAATGTGGAAGATGAAGGTTCTGATTCATCTTTTTTCAATTCTTGAATTTGTCATTTGTATGAATTGATTATTACAGTTAAAGATGGTGTGAAAAGTAAAAATATTGGGTATTGAGGGGTGTCTCCAACAGTCACTAGACTAAACAAAATGTAGCTGGCCACAACCCATTAGACACCTATAGGGAGAGTCCAAGCTGGACATGCACCGAACAAAGTCACCTAGACATAAGTGAAGGCCAACCTGGGCACAAACTAGGCAAGAGCAACATTACAGCACACATGCACCTGAACTCAGCTACTAATAATAGACAATACACTCCACCACCCAAAGGGGGCAGGCCTTTCTTACAGGTGATCTCTTTCAGGACAGAAGGAAGGTCTCTTCTATGGGCACAGTTGTGCACACACACCCTATTGGGGTGGAGGGGGGGGCACAGAGTATCTCTCTCATCATAATTGGTTCTGAGACTTCTCCTGTGGTTCTGGGTATTCCTCTTATGGCCATTCTCAAGTCCATCAGCCTTGCATGCATTCCAGAGATGGCGTGTATAATCTGAGACTTGTCTATCTGAAACTTCCCTTTTCCTCATAAGAGTCACTTGGATTTACAAAAGTGCTTCTGCCATGCGAATTCTTCCAGTGTTGAGAAGAAAGACCCTAGGTAAACCATCATTTTCCCTCCCCTTGAACACTATAGGCTCACTGTTACTAGACAAGCATGATTCTTGTATAGCCCTTCCACTACTAGTTCATCCTGTTTATGTCTTGAATAGCTTTAATAGAGTGTCACTTCATATCACTGAACTACAAAGAAGAGCCCTTTAATTTACATTAGCGACAAAATGAGTACTATTTCCCAAGGGACCTCTGAGTTAGTAAACACAGTAGTGACACTACATAATGCCTCTCAGCTTTCCGTGGAAGCCAAACCATAATTGAAGGGAAACCATGTAGACAAGGTGACTGATTTTCTTCTGGGGCATCTGTAGGAATGCAAGACTTCTCCTTTGCATTCTGGATTCTGATCTGGGGTAGGGTGAAGAGGTAATTTCCTGATTGCTAAAATTATGGGGTCTTTGCCTTGACAAGGATTATTTAATGTATCTACACATTTCCTGTCGGTCTGTTTGGAAACCCGGGTGCTTGGATTCCTCAGCAGCTGTGACTCCCTTTCAGTGAATAATATTACCCTGTGGAAAGAATTCCCTCAAGAGTTGAATGAATAATAGCTCCACTGATCTTAGTATGTATATGTTGCTGGTCTTTGGCAACTAGAGAAAAGGTAGTCATTCCTAAAACTTTAAAGAAATGGTGTGAGCATTAAATCTTTTGGAGTGAAATTCCTAATAAAAAAATTATACAGGCTTCAGTAACTTGATTAGTACCTTGTAAAGTAGGAATATAAATATTACCACCTAATGACAAGAATGAACTTGATCCATAAAGTGGAACAGTGCAATTATTTTTTATTATAGAACTAAAGTTTATGAAAACAATTTAGGAAAATTAAAGAATTTTCTATACAGCCAAATCAAATTCCACAATAAAAGTGCTCCTTGTACAGCTTAACTTTCTGTCTTGGAAGAAGTACAGCCAGAATTATCCTTAGAAGCAAAGAGAATGAGACTTTATCTTAAGTACTTTTGTAAAGTAGAGTTACAAGAAAACAGGAATGCCATGCCCTTAACAAGATTAGTTGGCACATTGGTGGCTGCAACAATGGGATCAAACATAGGAACAACTGTGGGTCATTATAATATATGCTGCAGAATACGGGGTGTCATAACTGAGTTCTCCATCATTCAAAGGTAAATTGACTAGAACTCAAATAAGAAGGGGTGAGTGTGGGAGACCAGCCTCCCCACAACCAAATGGGTCTAAGGGGCAGTTGTGCAATTGAGAGGTAAATAGAAAGAGACATCAGACACCATAAAGCAGGCAAGGGTTCAACTCTCAGTCATAATGTCAGGAACCAGGTCCAAGCAGGAGAGGTAGCGATGTAATCCCATAAGTCTATACAGTCTTGGGCATGCAGGCCATGCATGGTAAGCACATACAAAGCAGGAAGGAGTTGTAAGTAGATATATGTGTTATAGGAGGGGGATGAGCTAGGAGTATATGCGCAACAGGAAGGAGAGGCACTAGAGGCATACATGTGAAAGGAAGTCACATGCATATGTATAAAGACCCGCAGACTTTAGAATCAAGATGGCAGCCTAACCTTGATTGTCCCTGAGTTGCCTTGACCTTAGGTGTCATTTAGACCTTATTCAGTAGGACAACCCATTATCTTTATCAGAAGCGAGTGAGATCTACTTAGGGTAGAACAGACAATGTTTCTGATTGCCTTGGATGACTGACAACCTTCAGGCAGATAACCTTCAAGCAGCTGACTTCCAAATGTATAGTTAGTGACCATGTGTTTACAAATAGCCCCTTGATTTGGTATTATTAGGAGAGACATCATAGGGAATAACTTTTACTTACGAGAAGGTGAGTGGGATACATTACCAGCCCATGAATGTGGAAGTTTCCTCCACAGGAGCCTCAGGACTCCCAGACTCCTTAACATATGAATGGTGAGAGGTTGTCTTCAAACACTTTCTTCCCAGTTCTGTTTTCCACAGCTGGGTCTTTCTTAACATGGCCAACTGTCAGGGGACTAAAGAGATCATTATAGGAAGCAGGCTGTTTTGACCAGGGCCAGGGCCAGGCAGCCCCTCATTCCAGCATCTCGAGGAGACGAATGATCTTCTGAGTTTCAAAGCACCTGAACTTCAAAATATCTGCCTTCAGCGTTTCCCAGAACTTACCTCCCAGACAGAACACACCCCCTCTCTCCCAAGCATTGTGTCCTAATGCCCAGACAGAACACAGCCCCTCTCTCCTTAGCTCTGTTTCCTAGCAACTGCAGCATCAGATACCTCTCTTCCCCTTCTCAGTCCACATGCCTTTAGCTCAAACCATGTGTATATCCTGTCATCCCAGTGCAAACAGCAACTTCCCTAACCTACACTCGAGGCTGTGGGACCCACCTGGAAGCTCAAGATGCTTCCACCCCTTCTCTGCACTCCCTTATCCTGCTGAAGGTTCCTTTCCCCTAATAAAGTCATCCTTTGCTTTACATCTTTGTCTTAACTCTGCCTCAGTTTACCCTTCACAGGCTAAAAAGGCTCTGCCCCATAGAGTTCTACTCCCTTCATGAATCATGTGCTTTTTCTGGCCACGCTTTTTGTTAAAAAAAAAAAAAAAGGAATAAAACTATTCCTTTGATCTATTGCAATGAGTCTCATATTTTCAGTGTACATTAGATTTACCGTGAGAGTTTAATACAACACAGATGGCTGAAACCTCATCCCAGGAATTCTGGTTAGTGGGTCTAGGATGTGCACGGGATCAAGGATGCACATTGTTCTAAATTGAGGCTGTCCCTGAGGGTTACCAGTTCCTGTAACTCTTTATTTCAATGCCCGTTTGTAACCCTTATCGCTGTGTTGTCTCAATCTGCCCAGTTCAGTATATTTCCTTTTTGTCAACTTACAACTTCTTTGTCTCCAATAAAACAAGAAGCACATATCTGCTTATTGATAAACCTTCCTGTGCATCCTGAATATACTTTTTTTAAATAAACAAACGAAACTGTCAGGTTTCTGGAGTGGTTAGTACCTTAGTTCTTGGTTTTGCATGATGAAAGAATTCACGCAGAAGCCGTTTTGTTAATCCAAGCGGGTTTTTATGACATGCAGGACAAATTTCAGGTTTTATCATCTCAAAGGGTACTTGTTATCACCGGAAGGCATGCCAAACCACGCTGAAGCCAGATTGGCGTTCACAACTGGCATGAACCACCACCTGGAAAAGAGTACCCTAATGTGCAGAAAGGGGTCAGAGAGCCTTGGGGCTAGAGAAGCTGTGGCACAACAGAGTGAAACCTGAGGGGGCATGCCCAAGCGACGTCTGTGCACGCACCTCCACCCTTCGACCTGCCTCTGACCAGAAGCAGAGTAAAAGAGAATGACCTTCCCACAGCCAGGGTGTTACAAACCTCTGGGTTTGTGGTTGATGGTGCTGATTGACTTCATTGGGTGGATTGAGCCCAACTAGCTGAATTCATGAGCCTGGGCCTAGATTGGACCACCCAGGTGTACCTCCCACCTGGCTGAGGAACTTTGAGTAGGAACATAACTCAATTTGGAGGTCTTCATGGATGTCCAATGGTCTCCTGATTTTCATCCAACCTCTTCTAGAGGGACTGTGCAGGCATGATAGAGATAGCCCCTCCCCACCCCCCCTCCACTTGTCCCTGAACCTAGCTATATAACATTTCTCCACTGAAGGGGTATGAACCCAAATCTTTGGGGTCTGGGTGATGAGTCACGTCTCTAGAGACTTCTTGCTGGCACAAAAGACAAAACGTGCGGCTTTTGGTCTATACGCTTCCCTCTCTGTTGGGAGGGGTCGTCCAAGCCCATGGTAGGTGAGGTCGGGCCAATTCAGCCTAGGGTTCTTGGTAACCTAGGGACTTAAACCTGGGGATTACCATGGAGCGATTCTGTGAGATAACAACACCATTGACAGTTCAGACGAGGTTCTTGTGTCATTTTCCTAAGGGTTCACTTTGAAATATTACCTAATCCTCTCTATCTGCCCCGAGGACTGTGGCCTCCTGGCACAGTGGAGATGACAGGTAATTCCTAAGTGTTGAAAAGACTACCTAAGGGATTTGGGAGATGAAAACAGGCCCAGTATCAATCTGCAGGGATTTGGGAAGCCCTGATTGAGGAATTTCTCCCTTAAGTAACCTTTTAGCCATTTGTGAGTCTTCTCAGTGCAGGTGGCATAACTTTAATTCACCTCAGAAGGACATTAACTTCAATCTCTCCCCCCGTCTGCAGGTCAAACCTATGCCAATTAGATAGGATACAATGCAATAACATTGCTTTGGGGACAGATTTTCATTGCCCCTCTGTAAAATATAACAACAGTGAAGTAAGGAGAGACTGGTGCCCCAAAGTCATAGTGGGAGACCTTGTGTGCACCACATTTAACTGAGGTGCCATGTAAGCTGAGTCTCAAAATGTCCCCCTATTTGAGGGAGAAGTTGGGGGACCTGCTCTCTGCTAGCAAACTAAGCCCGGAACATTTTCTAGACAACAAGCAAAGGACTGGTGAACCACTGCCTCTGATGCCTCTGATGCCGACAGAGGGCATTACTGGCATGAATAATTCACATGAACCTGTGAAGGCAGCACCACTGATTGGAGAGGCCTCACCATAGCCTTACAAAGGACCCACTGGCTTAGCCGTGGCTTTTCTGCAATCTTTGAAGAGGACAAGAGACTTGTCAATCTCAGGAGCCATTCAGCCACTGTAGGAAAATAGGTGTCCTTGGCTGGACACATACTGTCAAAGAAGGACTCTACCAGAAAATAAATTACTCAGAGACAAGAGGCTGGAGGCAACTGTGCTGAAAATCCTTTCAAAACAGCAAGAATAACAATTACTCAGAGGACTTGCTTTCAAATGAAGGAAAATCAGCCAGTAGGAGAACCAAAACACACTAGCAGAAAGTCAACACAAACACCAAATAGGACCAAGCAACTTGCTTGCAAACCGGAGAAAACAGTTGGCATCACTGGGAAAGCCCAGGCCAACCATGGAGGAAAGCAGGCAGGGCCAACCCCCATGGGATTTGGGTGGGGCTAGCCCATAAGTACCATCCTTGCACTTGGTTGGAGCCCTGGACACCATCTTGCTGAGGTTGATCAAAGACCACACTTGCCCTCCAATAAAATGGCAGTGGACACTGGGAAGCGCCATCGTGGGGGCATCAGTAGGGTCACATGTTCAGCTACTCTGTAAGAAAATAACGGCTTCAGCATGCTGCAGAGTTGGGGATCAGAGAGAAACCAACTGTTTTACAGGCATCCAGTTGGCAGGAACACAGATCAAAACACTGGAAAGTGAGAGGGATTTGGAGACTGGAGTTGCCCTAATTGCAGGCTGCAATCTTCCAACAACATCCCAGGAAGTGGGACTGGGGGAAACACAGGAATACGGACTGCACAGGAAAGCAGAATGCAGCCGGTGAGAGAGCCAAGAAGCTGACAGGGGGAGGGATAGAGGCTCCTATAGCCCTGTGGCCCCAGGTGTGCTAGACAGGATTCTCTAGAC
This sequence comes from Nesogale talazaci, assembly GCA_004026705.1. Classification (NCBI taxonomy): domain Eukaryota; kingdom Metazoa; phylum Chordata; class Mammalia; order Afrosoricida; family Tenrecidae; genus Nesogale; species Nesogale talazaci. The sequence continues at coordinate 104,836 of PVJH01004303.1, forward strand.
AAACAATACTATGATACTAATAATTCTCCTTATATATTTACATAGATAGAAAGATATCTAACATATCCAAGAAATAGACAGCTAACTAACCTATAAAGCAGTACAAATGGTTCAGTGAAACTCACCTGCATGAGACAGCTAGTACACTGGCAGTCCTCCCAGTCTTGAGGGCCACCAGGTAGTCCTCTGTAGAGCAATTCAGGCTATCTGGCCACCCACAAGCAGCAAACCGCAAGGCAGTTTACCAACACTTAGCCCAATGACAAAGTCTGACAGTCCCCAGCTCAAGAGACATATATTCCAGTAGCATGACGAAGCAGGACTTGAAGGAACCTCAACTCACAGCAACACAGTCCACGGATTAGGTGTCCCATGGGTAGTGTTGCTTGGAAGTCAAGGCATGGGACAAACAAGGCAGCCGGCTTGTCTGAAGATCCAAGAGCAAGAGAGAGAAGGCAGGGATCATTGATCATTTATATCTCCTCCCTTCAATTGATCTTACATGTGTTCATTGGCCATGTTGGCACAACAAATCTACCTATCATACCAGGGGAAGTTCTCTCACTTAGGGCAACTCCAAGGGCATTCACAGATGAGTCTTAAGGGTATAGGCCAAGGGGTTTCATATCATTCACAGGGAGTGGGTAACACCTTGGTTCTTGCCTTTGCAGGATTAAAGAATTCACAACGAAGCGCAAAGTTTTATAATCCAAGCGGATTTTTATGAAGGACCAGAGCAGTTTCAGGTTTTACAGGCTTCTCAAAGGGTATCTGCCATCCCTGCAGAGCATGCCAAGCCACACTAGAGTTCACAACTGGGCACCAACAACAATGTGGAAAAGAGCACCCCCACATAAGGAAAGGGGGGCAGAGAGACAGAGGGACTGAGATCCTGAGCAAGAAGGACAAGAGCTGCTGGGATTTCCTTGCAAATCCAAAGTGAACCCTGAGGTGGCACGCCCAGATGGCACATGTGCATCCCCACCCTCTGCACTGCCTCTGAGCAGGGTAAAAGAGAATGACCCTCGGGTCTTTCAAACCTCTGGCTGGGGAGGCGTGGCTGATGGTATTGGTTGACTCCCTAGACTGGATTGAGCCCATTTGTATGAGGCCATGAACGTAAGTCTAACTTGGACTGGCCAGTTGTATCTCTGTGCTAATCCGGGTAGAGTAACAAATTTCAAACATGCATATGGATATAAGCATAAGGTTTATTTACAAGAGGAATGGAACATTGAGAAAGCATCCTAACCCAGTCCAGTTCAAAATCATAAGTCCAATATGAGCCCATATGCCCGATACCAGTCTATAAAGTCTCCTTCTGACTCACGAAGTTACAGGTCAGTGGGTGCAGAATCCTGGCTCTGGCAGAGTTCTCCCCGTGGGTCCTTGTTTCCAGGGTTCAGGGTCCATAAACAGCATTCAGTGGTGGTAGAAGCAATTTAGCCCTGGCAGGGGTCTCCATGTGGCTTCTCCAGCTTCAGAGGTCTGGTTCCATCAAGGTAAGGCCATGTGGTTTCTCCTTTGGCTCTTCAGCTCATCAAATGCTGCCATCTTGTCTTGTCCATAGTTCATTGTCTCTGAGACTGACTCCCAAAAACTGGGGAAATGGCTTCTCAACTCCACCAGAGAAATACCACAAGATTTCCCAAAAGTCTTAGGGGAAAGCCATGCCCACAAAGAGGCCTCCTTGGCTACTCAGTGGCTATCTCCAGAACACCCCTATATCTCAATCATGAAATTTTACATCTCGAATATATGACTGCCACAATCTCCACCTGACTGGGGGCTTTGAATATGAGCATGCTCAGTTTGGGGGTGTTCATAGTCATTTAATGGTCCCCTGATTTCCTTCCATACTCCTGAAGGACCTGCGCAGGCATGGGAGGGACAAGCTCCCCTTGTCCCTGAATGTACCTACATTACACTACGTCTCATCAGTTTGTCTTCAAAGATATAGTTGATACTTATTTGGACAAGATTTAACCACTAGTGAAATATTTGTTGAAGTAAAGATCAAAAGATACCATGGTGATAGCATGACTAAATCCATGACTGCTAACTGGAATGTAAGTATCAGCAAAGGTGAGTTTAAAGGTGACAACTATTTTAATGATGTGGCTGCCAAGCCAGATAAAGGGACAAGGGTCCAGTTAATTTATAAAATGTTTCTGAATACTTACTTTGTGATATCCTGAGATTAATCACTTTTTATGAGAATTTTATTACTCACAAAGTTTTTATGACATGAGTTTCATTCATATCTTCAAGTAATAAGCAAAAAAAAGTGATTCAGAGAGGTTAAGTAACTTTTCCAAAGTTATATTGTTATGGTTATAATTTTACCTAATATTTATTCCCACACCCAATAGGGTACAGAGCAGAATGTTGTTAGATATATTCCAGGGAGTGTTTCAGCACTCAGGCATGAGAAAAGTCCAATGGAAGTTAAATTAAGCTTTTTGCAGATGACACCAAAAACGTAAAGGATGAGGAAAATTTAACCCCCCAAAAAGGAGAAGTTGGAGAAGGGCATTTCAATACTTGCAGTCCAGATTTCTTTTCTTTCTTTTGACATTTTACCTTCATTACTTCCACCCCTTGGGCACTACCTCTGTGACTGTTTCAAGGACCCAAATGTTCACACTGAGAATAAAAAAAGGTAAATTCTCTTTTTGGTGCATATATTTCTTATCCCAGATAAAAGTTTTCAAAATCTTTTGACTCTTAATGTTACACAGATTGTTCTCTGTCAGAACAGGGATTAAACATTTTTTTCCACTTCCTCTCCTCCCTTACTTTCCTAAAGGACTAATAATGTGATCTTTTCTGCACAGCTGTTTCTCTAAATAACTTAAGAGCAACATTGTTACTGTTGATGATTTTGCTGTAACACCCTAGCAACCACACAGAGAAAATGCCATGAAATAAAAATGATGAGTGGGGTTGAAAAAGAAGGCAGGGTACATCAACAGATTAGTCCTGCACAGTTTGCCTGGTTATTCTGGGTTTTTTCTTCACATGGAAGCTGTTCCATGCTGGGGAAAATTATCAAGGGAGCACAGCCTCTTGTTGATCTTGTAGATTTTGAACGTAACTGCTATTCTTGTACATGCTTGACATTTCATTCATTTCTGGGAGATTATATGAATTTTTGAGGTCATTTTGTGGTTTTATAAAACATTCAGCTTAATTCAGAGTTTGTTTCTTACATCAATGGGATAGCTAAGCAATGTCTAGTCAGGACTCCATTTCTTGTGACTGAAGCTATTCTAGTGTACAACCAATCATCTATCATGCTGGTTTCAGGTAAGGATTCATCTTGGAAACCGTGGTTTAGAACACAAAATACTGAGTTCTGCCTATAGCAGAGAAGTTTCTGAGAAAACTATGAAGAAAAAGCAAAGAAAGACAGAGAAACCTGAATCAGCAGTGATTACTATCCCTGGATTTTGACCCCCAACTCTAAGCATGGGTTCTTTTGTGCTATGCCAAGTGATGGCATTTTGGTCTTTCTTGTACATACCCTCAGGCTTCGTTGTCCTGCACCAATGCTAGCAGATTTCAAAAACCCTTCAGTCAACAGAAGCAAACACCAGATGGAAAGTGTCCTTCATCCATCCCAGAGGCTTCTTCTGGGTATCCACACCAAATATTCTTAGAGTTGCTTACATTATCATTTCTACAAGAGAAACTTCTTACAGAGTAAAAAAAGAAGAAAGAGGAGGAAAGAAAATTATATACACATTCATGCTGACTTAGATTTTTAGTCCCTTCCAAGCCACATAAACCTCTTGTGTGTTTTAGAGTTTAGAGACCCATTTGTCTCTAGCTGTGCAATGATATCTGGAGTTCATCTTGTACAATTCTAACAAAAGGTCTTGGAGCGGGGCTCCCCAGATGGTTGTGCATTGTCTGGAAGTGATCTAATGGAAAAGCAGAAGCCTTGAGCACTCTTATATTGTCCATTGATGGAAGTTATAGAAAAGATCTGGCAGAATTATGGAGATTGGTTTTATGGAGACCAGTTTAAATATACTTCCATATTGTCTCTGAAATCAAGTGAAAATTCCTAAGTCTGAATTTAGACATAGTTTTCTGCTTCATCTTTATCTTTACTTTTCCTCTAGGGTCTATTATTCCTTCCAAGGGGCAAGCAATTTCCAGACAATGGCCCTGATTATTGGATTTATTAATAAATTAACAGATTACAATGCAGGTGAGAAATACTGTCTTAGACAGGGTTATCTAGAGAAACAAAACCAGGACACTAATAATTTTATATATTTATATAGATATAAAGATATCTAGCATAAGAAATAAACAATCTATAAAGCAGTACAAATGGCTCAGTCAAACTCACTTGAGTGAAACAGTTAATACACTGGCAGTCCTTCGAGTGTTGAGGGCCACCAGGTTGTCCTCTGTAGAGCAATTCAGGCTATCTGGCCACAAGCAGCAAATAGCAAGGCAGGTAACCAACACTCAGCCAGGTGACAGAGTCTGATAGTCCCCAGTTCAAGAGATGTATATTCTAGTAGCGTGGCAAAGCAGGACTTGAAGGAACCACAACTTAGAGTGACATCATCCACGGGTTAGATGTTCCACGGGTAGCGTAGATTGCAAATCAAGGCACAGGACAAGCAAGGCAGCGGGCTGCACACTGGTCTGAAGAATCAAGTGCAAAAGCCAGAGAGGCAAGGCTCCCTGAACCATTTATATCTCCACCTTTCAATTAACCTCCCATGTGTTCATTTATCATGTTGGCACCAAAAAACCTGCCTCTCACAACTATGCAAGATACTTGCTTCAAAGTTGTTTCAGGGCTGCTAATAAGTGTCCCTTGAACATGCAACTCTGCTACTCAAAGACTTTCAGATCAAGCTCTGTTGGTTAGGAACCCCAACTCCCCTAAATAAACTCACCACCAGCCAGACTTGTGCCCTAAGTCACTCAGCTTTGCTAGCTTTGTGGCCTGGGAGATTTACCACTCCATCTCATGCCCTGGCTCTTAAATCTGCTGCTGCTGCTGCTGCCGCCGCCTTTATGCCACTCCTTCACTGTCAGAGCTGTCTTTTGAATCAAGGAAGTTGATGACATGGGATTTCCGGGTCTAGATGTTGCTCCACTCCTGGTTATTGTTAGTAGTGAGCCCCACCACACCCCATTTTATACCCAACAGGATGGCAATCACAATGAGCCTGTTAACAATTGCTTACAGGTGAATCCTATCAAGATGTTCTCCTACCTCTTACACAGATTCATGCAGGAAAAGGTCATTGGGAGGAAGTTACAGAGACTTTTAACAAGTTGCAAATACTTTCCATTAAGTGGATCCAGTTTAGTTTTCTAATTTAAACTTTCTCTATTTACTTAAAACTTTCTTTTTCTCCCTTATCCCAATCAACTCAGCAGAACCATCCTTGAATACCCTAGCCTTTCTTTACTGAAAATCTAGACATCACATAAGCTGTTAGGCTAAGAGTAGTCTTCATCTTCTTCAGCAATCTTTTAACGATGACATCCTAGCCCAGCTAAGATTGTCTCACTCTTTACAGTTCCCTAAGACAAATTTATGCATACAGTCTAATGCACATAATCATATTACCATGAGAGTATAATGAAATTAATTTGTTTGTGTGATTTATTTCCCAAAATAGGCATTTAAAAAAAATAAATCATACCTGATTGAAATAACTTTTAAAGCAAATTTCTCTCAGGGATGTTTTTTTTTCCTACTTGTTCTGTTTCATGGATCCCCAGGGCAACTTGTCAATCATTCATTTATTTCACTTGAAAATGTTGGTGTCTTGATAGCTTGAGGAATGATTTTGCAGATCTTCAAATATATTTCACTTGAAAGTGATAGTGAATATGTAGTGTCATAAATGAAAAAGTAAAATCAGATAAAATAAAATAACCAAAAAAATAGTTTTAGAGAAATCCATTCAGTTCTTGGTAGGATGCCCAACATCAGCATTGGATTGAACAATTCACTTCTCAAACAGTAGTTCTTGAATACCAGATACTTATATTCTTTATTTACTTCTGCCAGAGCTACACCTTTCACGGTATTGTTACACTTAAGAGTGTTTCTTATGACTGAGTCCTGGTGGCACAGTGGTTGTGTGTGGGACTGTGGCCCACAGGGTTGACAATTCAAATCCAGCAGCAGCTTTCCAGGAGCAAGTCTGGGCTTCTTACTCCCACCAGGGTAGTGATGCTACAAAAAAAAAAAGTGTTTCTTTCTTAATTTCTTTTCTTTAAATAATGCCAGTCTTGTATGTTTGCTATAGGGAAATTAGAGAATTCATATTGCAATTAAAAATAAAATATGCATAGGAAGAACTAACAATCCTGTTTTATAAGATGTTTTAAAATAATTTATGGTGAACTTTTGATTTTTTTTTTAAATTGTGAAAGATGTATAAGTTCACAGTGCAGGTCATCAGGTTTTATTCAACAATTCTTCCAGCCTTCCATTGCTCAGTTCCCATCATTTTTATCTATCTCTCTCTTTTTGAATAATGACAGATGCATCCTTGCATCCTTTCTCCTTACACCAGCTATCAAGATGCATTGATTTCATCAAGAAATCAAACGCTTGTATTTTGATAGAAAAGACCTTTTATAAAATCCTAAAATGAAAATTGAATTTTGAAGACTACAATGATCTAAGTCATGCTACCATGGATTCATATGTGTTCAAAAGTTAGATAGGGAAATAGGATGATCACCTTATTGCCATTTCGACTCTTAGTGACCTTCATATAACAGTGTAAAACTGCAGAAAACATTATCTTTCTCCCATAGAATGGCTGGGGGGTTAAAACTGCTGTCCTTGGGGCTGAGCCCCGGTGGCGTAGTGGTTGTGTGCGGGACTGAGGCCCACTGGGACGAAGGTTCAATTCCAGCAGTGGGGCTGAGCCTCCTACTCCCAGCACCAGGAGCAATGATGCCCCCCCCCCCCAAGAAAAAACAAAACAAAACAAAACAAAACAAAACTGCTGGCCTTATAATGAGAAGCCAAATTCATAACCCAATACATCACTTGAAAGAGAATGATGCTTCTCTTGTTAGGTGTTATTGAGTCAGTTTAGACCCAGAAAGAGGCTATGAACAACAGAACAAAACACGGCCCAGTCCTGTACCATCCCCACAATTGTCCCCGTGCTTGAGCCCATTGTTGAAGTCCATCTAGTGCAGGGGTTTCCTTGTGTTTCCTTTTTCTTTTTTACCTGCCCTGCTACTTTACCAAGCCTGAAGTCCTTCTCCAGGGACTGGTCATTCCTGTTAATCCATCCAAAGCACATAAGATGAAATCTTTCCATCCTTGCTCTAAAAAGTCCTTTGACTATACTTCTGAAACAGATTTGTTTGTTCTTTTGAAATTCCATGGCACTTTAATTATTCTTTGCCAGCACAATTGAAATCCATCAATTCCTCTTCACTCTTCCTTTTTCAATGTCCAACTTAAACATGCATATGAGGCAATCAGAAACACTTTGGATTAGACACACCTTAGTCTTTAAAGTAACACCCTTGGTTTTCAATACTCTAAAGAGGTCTTGTGCCGCAGGCTTGCCCAAAGCAGTGTGACATTTGATCTCTTGACTGATTTCCATGTGCATTCACAAAATCCTAGACAACGTCAATATTTTCTCTGTATTCCTATTGGTCCAGGTGTGAGGACTTTTGTTTCCTTTACATTGGATTGCCATCAATTCTGAAGGCTAAACACCTTCATGAAAAATGCTTGAAGTCGTCCTCCCTTTCAGCTAGCAAAGTTGCTTCATCTGTGTATCACAGGCTGTTAATAAGCCTTCCTCCAATCCTGATGCTACATTCCTCTTCATATAAGCCAGACTCTGATTATTTTCTCTGTGTATAGATTGATTCCTGATTCTAAACCACACAGTAGTCCATTGTTTGGTTTGCATAACTGCCTCTTAATTAATATATGTTTCCCATGCACACAATGAAATGTTCTGAAACTCACATTCTCCTCAAGCTTATCCATAGTTGTTATGACCCATACAGTTGAATATCTTAGCTTAGTAAACACACACACAAATTAACGTCTTTCTGGTATTCTCTACTTTCAACCAAGTTTCATCTGATATCAGCAACGATAATTCTTGTTCTATGTACTTTTCTGAATCCAGTCTGAACCTCTGACAGTTCCTCATAAGAGTATTATTTCAACTGTTGTTGGATAATCTTCAGCAAAATTTTACTTATATGCAATATTAATGCTTTACAGTTTATTCATTCTGTTCGGTGATCTTTCATTGGAAAGGGAACAAATAAGGGCAAGTAGCTGTCTTCCAAATTTCCTGGCTTAGGCAAGCCAGGCACTTAGGCGAGCTCAGTGCTCCCAGTGCTCCATCAGTTTGCTGAGACATTTTAATTGGTGCTCCATCCATTCCCAAAGCCTCACATTTACTAATGCTGCTTGAACTTCTTTGTGGTTTGTGTCTAGCAAGAGTCATCACTGCTATGAATGTTGTGACATATTTTGTGGATTTTTTATTATTCTTCATGACCATGTAGTATTCTATTGTGTATGTACCACATTTCCTACCCATTAACCTGTGGATGAACATTTAGCTGGTTTTATATTTTTCATCTATTTATAGTGAACAGTGCTGCAACGAACATGGAGTGCCTCTATTTGTCTCATTACTCATTCCTCTACAATCTAAAACATGCCATAGAATTGATTTCTATATATGATTTAAGGAGTACCATTTTCCATAGAGGTTTTAACATTTTCAATTGTACCAACAGTGTATTAGCATTTCTCCACAGCTTTTCCAGCATTTGTTGTTGTCTGCTTGTGAAGCATTATCATTATTGGCTGGTTGAGATGGTATCTCTTTGCAGTTTTGATTTGGAATTATTTAATGATTAATGGATACCACTATAATTCCATGCTCTAATTAGTTGTCTAAATGTCTATTTTGTTTACATATTCCTTGTCAGCAAACAATGCCATAGACGGGAACAACTAGGAAATGGAAATCAACAAGGAGGACAAAGCCATCCTGGAGGTATTAGAGCAACAGCAAACTATCTGAGAGGAATTACTAAGAGGTGGAAGGAGGGCAAGTGTGATGGTGTGGCAGGAGGAAGGTAAAAGGAAACAGAGGAATGATCTAGAAGATACCCAAAGACCATCTGTAGAAAATGGGACATCAAAGGGATGGGATGAATCAACCAGGACACAGCAAGGATCGATGGCACACATAATATTCCTGTGGTTAAATGAGGCTTCCTTACTTCCCACTATCATGACCGCAGTGCTGCCTCTCACTTTGGACTAGACCAGAACCTGTTCAAAGGCACAAATAAGAGCTCACAATACATGTAATCCAGGAACAGGAATGGTAATAGCAATACCAGAAGGGTAGGGGAAAGGTAGAGAGAGGAGGGGATGAAGGGGGAACCAATCTCAATGATCAACACATAATCACACCATGCCATCCCAAATCACGAGGGAAGGGAGACAGCAGTTGGTGTAAGATATGAAATTTTAATCATTTATCATTTATCAAGAGGTCACAAAGTTGGGCATGTTTTTTTTTTTTTAAATAAAAGCTAGAGATGAGATCTTTGTAGGAAGAGTCATAGTCAGTTGTGCAGATTCTCCTTTTACTCCTTTTTGAAGATATGATAATGAACATAGGTATTTAATTTGAACTATGGTGTTGGTTAATGTAGCCCTGATGGCATGGTGGTTATACATTGGGCTGTGAACTTTCAGATCAGTAGTGAGAAACCACGAAACACTTTAAGGGAGAAAGAAGAGTCTTTCTACTTCTGTAAAAAGTTATCCTCTGAGAAATTCAGAGGGACGGGAATTCTCTGTCCTTAAGAGTTCACATCAATGCTATGAGTTTGGGTTTTGGTACGGTGTAGGAGAATATTGGAAATGCCATAGATGATCAAAAGATCTGCCAAAAGAACAAACAGAACTGGCTTGAACGAAGTACAACCAGAATGCTCCTTGGAGAAAAGGATGAGGAGACTGTCTCACATTCTTTGGGCATATTATCAGGAGAGACCAGTTACTGCAGAAAGGCATCATGCTTGGTAAAATGGAGGTGCAGCGCAAATGGGGAAGGTCCTCAAGGAGATGTGGCTACAACAATAGCTTCAAACATCAGAACAGTTGTGAGGACAGTGCAGTAGGGGAAGGCATTTCTCTGTGGTTCGCTACGAATTGAAACAGGCGCTATGGCTCCTGAAAAACAAGCTATCTAATTGATCTTTTGCTGGTTGGGGCTGTTTATCTTTGTTTGATCTTCTATTTATGCCATGTATTGAAGACTTCTATCATTGTACCTACTTTTACTTCCATAGCATTTGTGGTTCTAGCTTTAATGTTCATTCATTTTGAATTCTTTTTAATGTATGTGGGTTATGGATATTATTTCATTTTTCTGTGAATGGGGACCTGGTTTAGGCAGCATCACTTATTAAAGAGATTTTCTTCCTCATTGAGTGGGCTTTGACTGTTTATAGAAAATCAACTGTCCCACTGATATATCTGACTATCATTCTAATAGTCACCTGCTTTGATTACTGTGACTGTTTATTTGGTTCCAAGATCAGGGATTATTAGGCCTCCTAAAATATTCTTTATTTACCAGACCTCTGTCCTTTATATATAAATTGGGTAAGTAGTATTTCCATCTGATTAAAGAATGTTATTGGTCTTTTTATTGGGGCTACATCATATTTATAGATCATTTTGAGTAGTGCTGACATTTTTACATGAACTCTGTGGTGTGTGCTCAGGGCAAATGGAATATAGAGTGGGTGGTGGAAAAACAAAACTCCAAACTTGCTGCTTGGTTCTAAATGATAGCTGTGGGTACATGATCAGTTGAGGAAACAAGGACTGCTATGAGTACCTTCTCCTGGGATGCGAATTAAGTTCTGGACCCTGGCGTGTTCATGCTTCAGGAATCCCCTATATCCCACCTCTTATCTTTATCTTATCTCTCATCGATCTTTCTTAATTGCAACTCTGCATATATAAGCTTCAGGGGTTTGCTTCACTATGGAATGGAGACTAAAACAGGTAGGTAATGTGTATCTAGACACTTGTCCATTTTTCTAGGTTTTCAAACCTCTTGGAGTTGAACTTTCCAGAACAATCTGTTATGATTCTGTTTCAGGTAGGTAATGCTGTCCTTCTCAGTACTTACCTGGTACTTGCATCTTCCATTTTTAGTCAATTTGACAAGGGATTAATTATTTTTCTGGTTCCTATGAAATAGTGGTATGGTTAAGTTTTTTATTTGGGTCTTTCTTCCTCTGCATACCTTTATTGCTATAAAATGACTTCAAAGCACTGTGTACTTTCATTTTAATTAGTTCTGATAAATTTTTACCTTATTTTAATAGTCTCCCTTATGTAGATGATCAAGAAATATTTTATTTGGTTTTTATGGACTTTACTTTTTTCTGCTTCACATTGTTGATGTTTAGGTTCATGATATGGGAAGATATTATGCTTTGCAATATTTCAAAATTTCTTGTAGCTTATGTTGTGAACTAAAATGTGATCAGTTCTGGAAACATGACTCATGCATGTTGGAAAAGAATAAGTTGCTGTTGGATAGCAAATCCTACTTGAGGGTAATTAAAAAAAAGTATTGTTACAAAATCGTTGACACATTTATTTAATTAAAATAGGAAACTGTTGTTTCTCAATACCTCTCTAAGTTTCTAAAAGTGATGTTCTTATTTCTCTCACCATTTCTATACCAATTTTAGATGTTTGAGTTATATCATGTCAAAATGGCAGTTTTCAAAATGTTTTTAAAAAATATTAATCCCAAGAACATTTTTTGGGAACAAAAACTCTAAAGGGGCAAAGTTGAGACTAGAACAGATTAGATAGTGTTTTCCAAGAAAACCCTTATGGGGAAACCTTTATTACTCGTCAAAAACAATCAAATTGCATTGTGATGATGGAAAAAATTCCTCTGGAAAAAACATTTCTGCCATTTTTCTCAATAATGACATTTTCGGTTTTCTTAAAATTTCTTCATCATAAAGTTCCATGATTGCCCTTAAGAATTTTTTAATATTATCCCTTTGTGATTAAAAAGTTTTAAATATATTGCTAAAAGTATATGTGTACAGGCATACACTTATTATAGAGACATATTTACACATCTCTGTATTTTGAAATTAATTCATGCCTATTTCCACTGCTCCTCTAGTAGAAATACTTTCTAACTTATTTATGTCTGAGAGGTTAAGTTGTTGGTGATGTTTATGTCTTCTGAGTTCTTCTGGGGTTTCTTTATAAGATATGCTCTTTGTTAAAGTGGTGTGGTAAAGTCTTCTTTTTCTGTGGTTATGTGTATTTCTTGATGAGACTTGGGGGTGCTGTGGGTTAAGCATTGTACTGTTAACCAAAAGTACAGCAATTCAAAACCACTAGTTACTACACAGGAGAAAGGTGAGGCAATCTACTTACATAAAGATTTACAAAACTATGAGCCCTTTGGACCAGTTCTTCTCTAGTCTATAGTGAATGGGAATTAAATGGGCAAAAGTTTTATTTTTATTTTTAATTTCTCTCATTGACATTTTATGGGGCTCAGCTATTAGGTTATTGTAACTATGATCTTTTGGTAAATTGATATTTTCATCATTTATATAATGCCCTCTCTTTTCTTAAAATTTAGTTTGTCAAAGTTATTATTATTATTATATTATATATTAGCATTCCTACTCAGTTTTGGTTACTGCTGGATGTATAGCTTTCTATGCTTTGATTTTTAACCAGTTTTTATCTTTGTGCTTAAGGTATGTCTTCTTTTGACAACATTGATGGGTCATGTGGTTTTATCCATCCATTATTCTCTATCTCTTGACTAGTGCATTTAACCTGTTTACATTCAGTGAGATAGTTATGGATGTGTGTATGGGAGGGGGGTTAAGTACTGGGGTGTTAAAGGTTTCTTTGTATTTACTCTTATGTAGTAAGTTCTTTTTGTTTATGAATTTTATTCTCATTTGTTTGGTTATTGGTTTTTAGTTTAGTGAGTCTTTTTGTAAGTAGATTTAATTATTTTCTTTCTGGTTACATTAAAATTTACTTTAATTTTTCTAAGTTTAAAACAGTCTGTTATGTCTTGATATTGCCTTGGATTTTTCTCTAGATGAAAGGCCTGTCGTTACACATCTATTCTTTCTTTTTATTTTGCAGTTATCATTTAAAGAATGATGCATCTGGTTCCTCCTTTTCAACATTCTGTGGTTTATTTTTGAGAATTCTTTATCTTAATTGATATATGAGTGATATTATTTGTCTTCATCTCAAATTGTTGACTGATGCTGTTGTTTTTATGTCCAAAAAACCCCAAATATACTACCACTGAGTTGATTCCAACTCACATCCACCCTATAAATGGTTTCTAAGACAAATATTTATGGTAGCAGATAATCTCATCTTTCTCCCTTAAGTAAATGGTGGGCTTGCACCACATCACTTGTGGAAGCAGTCTAACATAACAGGGCCAAGAGCCCTCATGAAGTGATCCTCTATCGAGTTGTTGAGACTGTGAATATTTAAGGGGATAAGCAACATCTTGGTACTGCAGAGTGGCTGGTGGTTTTAGCCTGCTCATCTTGTGGTTATGAGCCCAATGTATGCCCCCCGGCATCACCAGGGTTTTTCCTCTGTCAAAACTGCTCCCTTTGATCTTTATTGTGATATTCATATAATTTTAAAATTTTAGTCTTTTAGCTTTTCTTGGTAGCCCTAGTTTTATCATATTTGAGAGGAAATTTTCCTGGATTCATGTTTGCTTTTTATTCTTTCAAGAAATTGCATATGTCATCCCATTAACTTTTTTTTGCCAATGTGGTAGGTCGCTTTATGACTTAGAAATCAGGGTTTAATATACTAATTAATATATTGATTATTATATCGATTAATATACTGATTCACCTTTGTAAATGGTGATTCATTTTCCCCAAGCTTCTTGTATAATAATTCCTTTGTCCTGGGCTAAATGTCTAACTGTGATATGTCTTCTGGACTTATTTGGGAATCTATCCTCTATGTTGTTTTTGAGCTTCTTTTGTAATTGTCTTTACATTTCTCAGGATATATTCTGTTGACAAATCTCCATTTTTTTCTTTTTTCCTTTTTTGATCTCCTCCTATTTCAGGATTTATATTATGTATAGGTTACTCCTCTTAATATAGCCTCAAAAAACTCAGGCTCACTTAATTTTTCTTCATTCTTTGGTTGTACATTCCTCAAACACATTAGTATCAAGTATCTGTTTTTTATGTGTTTCTCAAACACAATAGTACAAAGGGATTTATCCACTATTTCACCGATTCTCTCTTCCATTGATTCTATTCCTATGTGCTTCCACTCAGTTGTCTATTTCTGATAAAGTGATCAGCTCTTAAGCGGAACACCATTGACCTGGGGGGGAGGGGAGTTGTTCCTGATTAAAAATTTTGTCTATATGGAGCAACAAAAATTTTCACAGAATGCAAAAAATAGCATTGTAGTATATTTATTTTAATTTTAAAAAGCCGTGGGATATTGTTAAAAAACGGAATGTCTGGTCACTTTAATTTCTGAAAATTTCTTCTTGGGCCTCTAGATTTCTACTCACTGTTTTGTATGGTTTTTAAGTACCTATTTATTTTGTCATTTTGTTCTTGTATTATTTTCCTGAATTGTTTTAGAGATTGCTGTGTTTTCCTTTTCTCCCCACTCCTGCTCCCCATTTCCCTTGATCTCTTGAATAATCCTAAATATAAGTCCTTGAATTCCTCTCTAAAAGGTATATATAGCTTCTAATTTTCTAGGTTTTATATTTGGAGTCCAATAAGTAGCATATAGTTCATAAAAGTTCCTTTACATGTATTGAACATAATTATAAAATAGAATATGTGTTATTAGATATTTTTAGAAACTCTTGAGAAAAATCTGAAGTGCTGGCTGTGATTTTTGAAATTATGTTAGTGCTTTGTAAGAAAGCATTATCAAAGTATCTACCATCATTTCAGTTTGATTTTATTTGCTTAATTATAATGTTGAAACAAAAAAATCTGAGTGATGCAGATAATGACATTGATTAGAGTAAAATTTTCTGCATATTTTTAACTAAGGTGTAAAATTGTCTTTCTACAGAGACATTCTCTATATTTTGTCAACAGACGGTGTCACAGTTGATTTCTGTGCTTTTGTACCAGCATATAAAATAGAAAGTAGCTATCCAATTGTGCATTAAATATAAAGCAGCTGAGTCATTCTGTCTTATGTGGAAGCATATGGAAAACTTTCCCTCCTAATGAAGAAAACAATGGGGGTGGAGGCAGTCACTAAGGAATTAATCTGAATAACAAAGCTTCGAGACTAAATAAACAGCTTGAAAAGTGCAACAGTTTTAGGTTGTTAACTCTCAAGTATAATGGAATTTTGGAGGGATGGGATTCATTTCATGAATATTTTCTTATAAACTCAACATCTCATTGGCCCCACAAGTCTCAGTGATCTCTTTTTACTATTAAGTTTGCCACTTTGACAAGCTCAACCTGCATGTTGTTTCTCAATATACAGATTCAATTTACTCCCTAATGTATAGATCCCACCAAAAGAAATACAGAAAGAATATGCTGAGCTCTTTTTTTCCACCTGAAATGTTCGGTTATTAACCTTATGAAAGGGAGGACATTTAATGAATTAAGTTCTCCTTGGACTGGAGACAGAAATGCTAGGAAAGAAAGTGAATGTTTTGCACCTGGGAATGTTCTTAAGTGATAGAGGTTCTCTTGGCTTAAATAACAATTGAAGTCAATGCTTCACATCCAAGGAGTTGGATCTGAGCAGCTGAATAATAAACCACCCTAATCCTACTTGAGAGGAGAAGAAGGAAAAGAGAGAAACTTTTGCACACTCAGATATAAACCTATGGAAACTTATCCTTTGTGAAATTGTGTAACCTTAATATAAGATCTATTGGTCACAGAATTGGGAAACCTTGCACATCTTTATCTTTCTTCTTTCCTGTATAGTTAGAGAGAACTTAAATGTTCTACTTACTTTTATTGATGCTAGTTAACAAGTAATTGAAGTCTTTAAAACCATTCCAATTTACAGATCTAAAATTCCATTTCTCGCTTAATCTAGTTTAAACCATTATGATCTCAAGCAGAAAACTCCAATCTTCAGAGTTCTTTATATAAATCACAATGATGGCATTATATACTATGTTCTAATTTAAGTACTGGGAGCCTCCTGGCTTAGTAGATAATGTTTTGGCCTACTTAACATAAACAAACCCACCAGCTTCTCTGTAAGAGAAACAAATGAGACATTTTGTTCGCAAAAAGAGTTCCAGCCTTAGCAACCCAAAGGGATGCAGTTCTACTCTTTTTGTTAAAAATAATTTTATTGGGGGCTCTTACAACTACTATAACATTCAGTACATCATCTGTATCAAGCACGTTCGCACTCATGTTGCCACATACATTTCCAAACATTTTCCACTTAAGCCCTTGAGATAAACTCCTCTTAAAAAAAAAAAAAAAAGCTGTCCCCTTCTCCCCTTTTTTTTAATGAATCATTTTATTGGGCACTCACACACCTCCCCTCATGATCCATACATACATCAATTGTATGCAGATCTCATTTGCACACTTGTTGCCATCATCACTCCCAAATTATCCTCCCACCACTTAGGCCTCCAGTTCCAGCTTTCCATATTTCCCTTCCTCCCTCGGCCCGATGAACCTTTAATAATTTACAAATTGCTATTTCATATCGTTTACTGTCCAATGTGACCTTCACTCACTTCCCTGTTGGTCATGCCCCAGGGAGAAGGTTATATCTATATCGCTGACATTAGTTCCCCCTTTCTACTCTGCCATCCCTCCACCTTCCCAGTCTCACCACTCCCATCACTTATCCCGAGGGAATATCTATCCTAAGTTTCCCATGTTTCCGCCTTCGGTCTACATCCCCTATTCTAGTCAGGCTTGTCTGGTAGAACTGAAAGCATGATAGTGGATGTGAGAAAGCATTAGAAAACTAGAGAAAAGGTGCATATTTCGTTGTTACTACACTGTACTTTAACTGGCTATATTGCTTCACCTATTAATGGGTTTTGGGTCACCAATCTGTACTCTCCTCTATTAATAATGATATAATTTTAGTTCTTTGATACCTCACACAGGATCCCTTCAATACCCCGTGGTCACGTAGGC
Organism: Nesogale talazaci; assembly: GCA_004026705.1. Lineage (NCBI taxonomy): Eukaryota > Metazoa > Chordata > Mammalia > Afrosoricida > Tenrecidae > Nesogale > Nesogale talazaci. The sequence continues at coordinate 122,095 of PVJH01004303.1, forward strand.
TGGTGTGTTTTTTCCATGTGGGCTTTGATGATTCTGAGCTGGACGGCCACTTGTTTACTCCAGCCTTTAAGACCCCAGACACTATCTTTTGATAGCCGGGCACCATCAGCTTTCTTCACCACATTTGCTTATGCACACATTTGTCATCAGTGATCATATCAGGAAAGTGAGCACGCAATGTTATGGTTTTTAGTTCTTAAACCATGATAACTGATGCCTTTGACAACTCATGGTGCACATGCTGGTGTGCATCATCCATGTGGGCTTTGTTGCTTCTGAACTGGATAGCTGCTTGTTTACTCAAGCCTTTAAGACCCCAGACGCAGGGGCTGAGCCCCGGTAGCGTAGTGGTTGTGCGCGGGACTGCAGCCCACTGGGACGGAGGTTCAATTCCGGCTCCCAGGAGCAAAGGCTGGGCCTCCTGCTCCCACCACCTTAGGGCAGTGATGCCTAAAAAAAAAAAAAAAAAGACTCCAGACGCTACATCTTTTGACAGCCGGGCACCATCAGCTTTCTTCACCACCATTGCTTATGCACACTTTTGTCTTCAGTGATCGGGTAGGGAAGGTGAACATCATGGAATGCCAATTTAATACAACAAAGTGTTCTTGCATTTAGGAGGTACTTGAGTGAAGGTCCAATGCCCATCTGCTGTTCTACTACTAAGTCTATATGTATAAGTTCATTGATCTATTACCCCATTGTCACATATAGATATATGCACATATGTACCTGCTTGTATTTAAACCTCTATAAATCCTCTTTACCCCCAGTTCTTTCCTCTATTTCCTTTTACTTCCCTCTTGCCCCACTCTCATACTCAGTCTCCATTGGGTTTCAATATTTTCTCTCTGTTACATTACCCTTGGTCAATCTCTACTGGACTTCTCACAACCACCTTGCCTCTAATTTTGGATCAATTGGCATACCCTTAACCCTGGACTGATCAATACCATCTCTTCCCCCCCCCCCCACCTCCTCTTCTCCCATGACCCACACCCCAGAAACCTCAGTCCCGTCATTTTCACCTCCAGACAGTTCATCCAGCCTATCTGATCTAGGTAGACCTGCAAAGGTAACAATATGTACCCAAAAAAGGCTTCTTAAAATGAAGCAACCAAAGAAAATAAAGCAATGATAACAACAAAACCCCCAATGTCATATATTTATACATGTGTATGTATATATATACATACATACATACATATATAATCATGTAAGTAATTCAAGGTCTGTTCATTGACCTCCAGAAGTGTCCCCTGGTTGAGTCAGATGGGGTGCCACTCCCTGTTCCCATGGTTTATCGTGCTCATTCCATCTGGATCTCCATGCTCTGTTGCACACCCTAGTGTTTTTCCCTGGTGTGGTTGTGTCAGACAGGGTATAATCCTGACCCTGGTTCTCCACTGTTGGCCCCAAAAGGCATTGGGTCAGTGATGGTACCTGTATTTCATAGTGGGGCTGGCCACATATGATCCTCTTTGTGCATCGGCTGTTCTGGATGGGAGTATCGTCCTGAAGGATTGGTGGACCAGTATGCACTCCATTCTTTCTTCCTTCCTCTTCATTTGTTCTCATGTGTTCTGGTCAGGCATCTCTCATTCCTCAAGCTTCAGCTTCAAGTGCTGACCTCCAAGGCAAACTCTCCTGATGGAGAGGTGGCTGCCCCTGTAGTTGGAATTGGGGTTTTGTGCTCAGACTCCTTCGTTGGTTCTCCACTTCATACTGTTACACTGCGTTTACATCCTGGATCACTGGGTTTAAGTTGGTCCCTCTTTCGCTGTGGAGATAAAAACAAAACACTCCCCTTGGGAGGTTTAGTACATCATTCCCTCTTTACACATCACTATTTGCCCACGGCCCACCCCCATCTCCCCATTCCAGTTGGCTACTATATGTAGCTCAGAATTTGTTCTGGCCACTGCCATACTACTTGCACCTCTCCCCAGGCATTTCTGAATACAGTAGCAACCCAAAGTACCTCTTTTGGATTATTTTTAAATTACACTTACCTCAGTGGACTCAAGTGTACCTGTCCTTTTGCACTTGGCTTACTTCACTTACCATAATTTTCTCTAGTTCTTCTCATGTGGTGATGTGCTTCATATGTTCATCACTGCTTTTCAGTGATGCATAGTACTCCATTGTATGTATGTACCACAGTTTTTTAACCCATTCGTCAGTTGATGGAAATTTGGGCTGTTTCCAACTCCCTGCAGTTGTGAACTGTAAGTGTTCCTATCTCCCCACGGCCTCTCCAACACTTATTGCTTTCTGATTTTTTGAATTGGGCTTTCCTTTAAGGTGTTAGGTGGTATCTCATTGTTGTTTTGATTTGCATTTCTCTTCTGGCCAATGATCAGGAGCATTTTCTCATATGTTTATTGTTCTTCCTGATTTCTGCCTCAGTGAAACTTTATGCCCTTTGCCCACCTTCTCAGTGGGCAGTTAGTTTTGCTCTTTTTGGAAGCTATCAGGGTACTGTAGATTTTAGTAATAAGGCCTTTATCTGATTTGAAACTGCTAAAAATGTTTTCCCAGTGCGTGGGTTCTCTTATTACTCTCTTGGTGAATTCTTTGCATGCACACAGGTGTTAAATCTTCAGTGTATCCCACCTGTCTATTTGTGCCTCCTCTGTGTTTGTGTCCTTCCCTATTTCTGATAGTCTATGTAATCTCTATGCCAATGTTCTCAGGTTGGTCCCAATTCTCTCATTCATGGCCCTAATAGTTTGGAGTTTTACTTCAAGGTCTATGGTCCACCTTGAGTTTAGTCTAATGCATGGAGTGAGGTAAGGGTCTTGTTTCATTTTTCTACATTATCCATTTTTTCCAACACCACTTGTTAAAAAGGGCATCTGTTTCCCATTTGATAATTTTGGACCCTATCAAAGATTAGTTGTCTGTATGCTGGTGTTTTTATTTCTGGGTTTTCAATTCTTTTCCATTGGTTTGAGTATCTATCATTATGCTAATAACATGCTATTTTGACCACCGTGGCTGTATAGTATGTGCTAAAGGCAGGTAAAGCAAGTCCTCCCACGGTGTCCTTCTTCTTAAGGAAATATCAGCTAATTCTGGGCTTCTTCCCTTTTCATATGAATTTGGTAATCATTTTTTCCATTTCTTTGAAGAAATATGATGGCAATAGTATTGGTTTTGCATTAAATTTATAGAGAGTCTTGGGTACAACTGACATCTTTACTATATTGAGTCTTCCAATCCATGAGCATGGGATATTCTTCCATTTGTTGAAGTCACTCTTGGTTTCTTTCAAGTGTTTTATAGTTTTCATCATATAGATCTTTTGCTCTTTAAGTCAGATATATCCCTAGATATTTCAATTTGTGCGTGGCTATTATGAAGGGTACCTCTTTTTTTAATCTCCTCTTCCGTGGTCTTATCTGATGTTTACAGCAGACCAATCGACTTCTAATTGTTGATCTTGTATCCTTCCACTCTGCCATGTTCCTCTATTGTTTCCAGTAATCCCCTTATAGATCTTTTGGGGTTTTCTATATATAGAATCATATCATCTGCAAATAATGATAATTTCACCTCTTCCTTCCCCAGGTGTGTACCTTCTACGTCTTTTCTTTGCCTTATGCTGTTACGTATAACCTCCAGTACAATATTGAACAATAGAGGGGACATTGGACATTCTTGTCTGGTCCCCTTTTTCAGTGGGATTGTGTTTGTCTTTTTTCCACTGACTATCACATTGGCTGTTGGTTTTTCATATATAGCTTGTATTGTCTTGAGGAATTTTCCTTCTATTCATATTTTCTTGGGTGTCTTAAACAGGAATTGGTGTTGGATTTTGAATGCTTTTTCAGTGTCTATGGATATAATCAGGTAATTCTTATATGTTTTCGTGTCAATATGGCAAATGATACTAATGGACTTTCATATGTTGAACCATCCCTGCATCCCTGGGATGAACCCCACTTGGTCATGGTGAATTATTTGTTTTATATACTTTGTATTCTATTGGCCAGTATTTTATTAAGGATTTTTGCATCAAAGTTCATTAGGGATATTGGTTTGTAATTCTCATTTCTTGTGGAATCTTTTCCTGGTTTCGGTATGAGTGTTATACTAGCTTCGTAGATGGAGTTCGGGAGTTTGCCATCTTTTTCTATATTTTGAAAAAGTTTGTGTAGGATTGGTGTCAGTTCTTCTCTGAATGCTTGGTAAAATTCTCCTGTAAAACCATCTGGTCCAGGTGACTTTTTTGTTGGTAATCCCTGGATAACCTTGTCTATTTCTTCTCTTGTTATGGATCTGTTGAGATTCTTGATGTCTGATGATGATAGTCTAGGAAATGACTGTTTTTCCAAGAATTTGTCCATGTCTTCCAAGTTGTTGAATTAATTGGAGCACAGTTCTTTGTAGTACTGTGTAATTATCCTTTTAATTTCGTTACAGTTATTTGTGATGTCCCCTCTTTCATCCCTCATTCTTGCTATTGAAATTTTTTCCCTCCTTTCTTTGGTTAAGTCTGCCAGCAGTTTGTCAATTTTGTTAATTCTTTCAAAGAACCAACTTTTAGCAGCATTAATTTTTTTCCATTGTCTTCTTATTTTTCCTCTCCTGAATCTCAGCCTTGAGTTTTATTATTTCTCTTCTTTTGCTATTAGTGGGATTGTCCTGCTGACTCTGCTCTAGTCATTGTAAATTCGTGCCAAGATATCAGTTCTGAGATGCTCTTCCTTTTTCAGGTGTGCCTGTATTGCTATGAAACTTCCTCTTAAGACTGCCTTTGCTGTGTCCCATAAGTTTTGGTATGTCGTGCTTTCATTCTCATTGGTTTCTAGAAAATTTTTAATTTCATCTCTGACCTGGGCCAGTACACTCTCCTTTTGCAGTAGAGAATTATTCATTCTCCATTTATTTTCTCTAGTTCTCTTCATCTTCCTCTTGTTGATTTCCAACCTTATGGCACTGTGATCTCAGCGAGAGTTCTGTATGATATCAATGTGCTTAAATTTTGTAGATTTGCCTTATGTCCCAGTATGTGGTCTATCTTTGAATATGTCCATGTGGGGATGAAAAGAATGTGAACTGTTTTTTATTTGGGTGAAAAATTCTGTAATTATCTACCAAATCAAGTTCTCTAATTGTAGTGTTTAGATTTTTAGCCTCCTTGTTGATTTTCTTCCCCTGTGATCTGTCTTTCTCAGAGAGTGGTGTATTAAAGTCACCCACTATGATTGTTAAAGCTGTGATTTCTTTTTTTCATCTTTAGGAGTGTTTGGTTTACATATTCAGCAGGTCTCTCATTAGGGGAAT